>BHDV01070077.1:93118-110445 GCA_005406045.1 Adoxophyes honmai | reverse complement strand
AAATGAGACTTTCTGTAGAAATTTCTTCTTTCTTGCATCAGCTTCCAACTTCAATTCAACAAATGACCGTTTTAACACTTTACTAAGTGCTTGAAAGTAGTCTAAAATGATAGCTGTTTATCAGGCGCTTCGTTTGAGACAGGCCACAAGTTGTTTGACTGTTTAGAACCATGTTTATTTTGAATTTTAGTGATCGATCCGTCGGCCGCTAAGTTCACACTTTTCCATCGACATCTTAATTTGGTCAAGTTATCACCGCCGCCAGCTTTTGGCCGCTAACTTCACACCGGTCAGGTTGCAAGCCCATCGCCCACAATACACTAACCCTTTCCTAGAGTCGACTCTTACGACACCCACGGGAAGAAAGGGGGAGGTGCTATTCTAACCCGGCACCACACGGGACTAACTATGCTACCCCTAAACGTAAAAATAATGTTAGACGTGGCTACGAAATATTTGAAGTTGCATGATCTGCCTACCTCATTTAATAATACAGGCTGTATGTATGTATGTTGCAACTTGGGGGAACCGACTACCCACTATTATGATTTAAAGTCGGATACCGCACTTTCAGCGGACTGAAAAATAGTTATCTCGCAAGTACAGTGTCGAATCTGAATTCATTGACTGTTTAACTCAATCATCCTGTATACTCATAGCGTGGCACTTGATGATGAGCTACGCACCCGAATTTTCTCGAGCTTTTCTTGATATAAAGACGTGATTTTGTCCGTTTTGTTTCACTTCGAGTAAAGTCTCATAGTAGTTTTACATTAAAATATGTAACACATTAGGAAAAGGTTCAATGTGGCTTTGGTCTAAAAAATATTTGACTGTACGGTCGGCCAAGAAAGTGGTCTACCACTTTTGATAAAAGTTTCTGTGAGGTCAAAATTGTCACAAGGTTGACATTGTCACTGTCATAATATTATGGCGAGGGGAAATCGACCTTGTTGTTTCATGAGGTTCAAATGAATATCGATCTTGAGGGGGTAGACCAATTTCTTGGTCGACTGTACAGTCACGAACCGGGATTGTTGAGCCACTTGCCACTGTTCACAATTTAGACGTGTAATCAACGACCGATGTGACTGACTAGATGTTAGCTATTCGATTAGTATTACAAGACCAAGTTACAAACATAGGTAAGTGGCTCAACAATCCCGGTTCGCGATGGTACTTTCTCCCTCAATTCGCTGATGGTCAGACTAGGCCAACTACACCGGTTATAACTTATAACTTAGGTACATACTTGCTTAAATTAACCCCTGCTTATATTATTCTAAGGAGGTGAGTGTCGTTTCAATAATAAATCCTTAAGATCCCAAAATAACACACAATAAAATACCATTTCCACATAAAATATTACTCCAATATATATCTTATCATTATGCGTAAATCATTTAGGTATTGCTATTTACAGACTCAATAAAAAAAACTCGGCCTATAACCTGTTTATTATAAACATCAAATTGGGATCCTTGCCTTTGATGGATACTCTGTAACAAACATCTAAAAGGTGACTTGTTTTGATCCAAAGCCCGCCAACGCAAGGGCTGCCTTTAATGACGTCATTATTTTAACAGTTCTGTGGTAAAATATCCCGTAGGTAGATGTACGCTTTAGCCTTATCTGGGTAAAATGTGTCAACATTTAAATTGCCTTCACAAACTTCACTTTTCCTGGTACTGTTAACACCTACCAATACTGTCTAACTTGCAACCTAACTTAGCTTAAAGTGAGCCAAAACGTAAAAAATGTTTTCATATATGCTTTGCCGACCCTCTTTGGGAATGCAGATGTAGATACTTATTGTTTTTACTGTGTGATTTGCAAACTATAAACAGTACCTTTGTGTGTAATAAAAATAACGACGAATTAAATTTTTACCATGTTGAAATGACAATATGACCAACGCTTAATCATGTTAAGGCAATTAATTGTGCTTATTTGAAAATCAAACTACTAATTCATATGTTCAACTTAGATTCTTTGGAATTTGGTTGAATCCTGAACTAAATAAAAAGATAATAATCAAAAAGCATTTTCGCTCTTTGGCTGCATCGTTCGTTTGTTTCTAACTTCTATGTAAAAAATAATAAGCCATAAAGTCTTCAAGCAAATCTTCCCTATTTGAATCAACATCATCACCATGTGTGGTGCCGAGTTAGAGTAACACCTCTCCATATATTCCGTGGATCTCGTAAGAGGCGACTGAGGAAATTGGTTTAAGTACACTTTAGGCGACATCGGCGGGATAGCAACCTGTCACTATTCGTTACCTCCACCTCTTTCATCTATTTCCAAACCTAAAGTTTTGTCCATGTCACGTATCGTGTGCTCTGCCTACCTCATTTGGGCATGATTGTGTGTAATAAAGAAGCTCTCCCTTTTTCACGAGTCTAATAAGAGTTGGACATCCGTTTGGGGACACAGGCATGATTGTATGTGTATCATCTTCTACTATTCTCAAAGATCCCGTCATCCCCAGGGCAAGGACGGGTCAACCAGTTAGGTGGTCTCTTCATCAACGGCAGGCCGCTCCCCAACCACATCCGGCTGAAGATCGTGGAGATGGCGGCGGCGGGCGTGCGGCCCTGCGTCATCTCGCGCCAGCTGCGCGTCTCCCACGGCTGCGTCTCCAAGATCCTCAACAGGTACCAGGTGAGGATGATTTAATATCAAATACATTTAGCAGCCAGGTAAGTTTGTACAATTTGCCTTTGTTTTCTTTGATTTTGACCTGATACACACAAAATTTGGGTGTTACCAGACCAATCGATCGACAGTCGATCGACGGCATGGATCGATGGTAGAATGGAATATAGCCGGGGTTCGTCGATCAGCATCGACCGGTCCCATCGACTGGCAATCGATCGATTGGTTAGTCGGCCGGTATCTGTCTATCAATTAAAGCTACCAGATCAGTTGATCAACTTCGATCGGCGTTGACCGATGCCGTCCATCGTCGATCAATCGATTAGTCTAGTAACGCCCTTACTGAGGGCACGATAGTAATTGTAGATCTGTACCGTTCAGCGTAGTTTTCAAGAAAATAAAAGACATTTAAGATTTAAATAAAAATCTTCAAATGTCACTTAAAAGCTCACTGTGTTCAGTAAATTGACTAATTTTGAGGCAGAATTCACTCAATTTCAAACGATCGATATATCCTAGTGGACAACACGGAAAATAATCAAAAATCTGAAAAACGTGAAAATAATCATGCAAGAATCTACTTACTACTAACTTACTCAGTACATTTTCTCACGTGCGTACATTTTTACCTCTTTAGTTATATGGACATCAATCGCTAGTCATACATACATACATATTCTCACGCCTGTATTCCCAAGAGGGGTAGGCAGAGCACATGAATTGAAAAATCCAGTGCCACCGAGTGCCACGTTTAGCACTTTCAGGGTAACCAGTTGGTTATAGCTGGTCATAATTGGGTGTTTTCCTTCACAGAGCAAAAAAGCTATACGAAGTAGCTACGAAATGTGAAATAGTCATGGTTTTGTCTATGTAGCGCTTTGTGTGCTTTGCCTGCCTCACTTGAGAATACAGGCGTGATATGAGTGTATGTAAAAGATATATACAAAAACTGAACTTTCGCAAATATTTTTTTCGAGGCGTAGTAACAGCATTCCTAAAAACTTTAATTTAGTCCTTACCTTTCTTTAAAGTACTTAAACTAAAATTCTAAATCAGTGAAATCGATTCCAAATAGGTAATTCCTTATTTCCGATTTCCAAATCCCGAGACTTCGCACACCAAAAGCCACTAACATGCGAATTCCATTAAAGTAGTTACGGATGTCTCCAAAATATGTAGTCATCAATTATTTATCAGATTCGTCGAATGGAATAAGGGGTAATTTTTGTCAACTGATCCTTAAGATACAATTCTTCAGAGTAGGTACCTACCCTTATTCTTGATCATTTTGTACCTATCGAAAAATATCACGACGACAAAATATAACGAGTTTCGAGAACCCGAAATCCTTGACATAAAAGCCGCTTAGCAACAAGAAATAGTTATTGAAGGAATATTATTATTAGGTACTGAAGGGTCGGCTGAAAGCTTAAATCCAACTTTATGCTGGCTGTGGTTTAGATATTACAAATAACAAACTTAGGCAAAGTATCTAGGATTAGGTAGAATAATAGATAGAATAGATATTCTTCTAAAAAAATATAATATTATCTTGTAGAAATGTTATGAATTATGATAATACTCACATTTAAACGTTAGCTAATGCCTCAAATATTTAGATTAAAAAAAATCCATTTTGTAACTTTTGATTAAAACATTCGACATTAAAAAGTTCAGAGTTTTGATAAGTCTATTTCTAGCAAAGAGTCGTATACTCGTAAATTTAGTAACAGCAAATAAAGGGTATTATTTCCTTGTTTATTTTTCAACCTAATGGAAGGTTTTAATCGAATATCGATAATTGTGTTTGACAGAGCACCCTTTCGCAACTTTTATTTTGCTGGTATTAATAGCTTCTGGTTGCAAAGGTACCACGCAAATATAATTAAGAGGAGTCACATTTCGCAACGAACTTTGATTACCTCTGATTTCTGGGTAGGTGACGATAATTAGGAACCTTTCTAAATTTAGTTTTAAATTAGAGAGTTCTTTGAACGCATGCAAATCACCCAATCTCGTAAATTACATAGTCTTTATCTAAAACTGTTGTGTTGGCAACACGTTGATGTACCGCATTTTAAAGTACTTGTACAGCATTTTCCTGACTGATTCGTCTTTTATTTTTCTACTAAGGAGCTGAGCCGACGACGTCCGCGTGGAATAGTTTTTTTCACATGTTCCTATGTTTCTTCACTCTTATTGGTCGCAGCATAATGTTATATAGCCTAAAGCCTTTCACGAGAAATGGTCTATCCAACACAAAAAAAAAATCAATCCGAACCAGTAGTTCCTGAGATTAGATTGTTCCAACAAACAAACAAGCTCTTTAGCTTTATAATATTGTTGGTATACAGATTCAATACTCGATATTTGTTTAAAATGTTAGATGTCCGGATAATGTTGTGCGTAATTCATTGGCGTGCTAACAGTTTGTTAGAATGATTGTATCGCCACGGCTGGTCAACCGTCACACAATCGCCATTGATCCCTGCAGCTCGAAGGTTTCACCACGCTGCCATGGGGACTACAAAACCACAATAATAGTGATTGTTTCGCCCAGGAAGCGTTTATCCACGCTCCGCGAGTGTAGGCTACGACCTTTGATACTGCCTGTTTATTACCACCATTGTGAGAAAATTAGCTTTTGGTAACCACCTCGTTTATTAGCTGTGTATACCCGCTGTTTGCTAAACACACGCAACCTGAGGGAACGCAGAGATTAGTTTTATTCAAATACGATTTGCTATTACATTTATGTATGTCGCCTAAATTTTTTTTGGAGCACAGCGTCGGCAAAAAATACTTTACAGTTACAGTATTCCAACAGGCGCTTATTTATACAGAGATAAAAAAATCTTGAATTCGTTCTGCCGTTTTTCAAATCTAAAGTATCTACTGTTGTCCACAACAACGGATGCGGCGAAAATATGTAATATTTTCCTTGATGGAATGTGACCTCCCCCTGTTCTTAAATACGAGCATACCTCTATATGAACATCAGCTTTGCTAATTCATTTTTAATGTATTTGTAAACGTTAAATATTTATTCACATCATTGCTAGAACTAACTAAGCTTACGTCTCGTCCAGGAGACCGGTTCCATTAGGCCGGGCGTGATTGGGGGCTCCAAGCCGAGGGTGGCCACGCCGGAGGTCGAGTCCAGGATTGAGGACCTGAAGCGCCAAAACCCGGGAATATTCTCCTGGGAGATTCGAGAAAAATTGATTAAGGTATGTATATAAAAACATTGTTTCAATACATAGAAATATTATGTAGGAAATTGTATGTATTTCACTGCTTCTGCCTTTCGCCGCGCGGGTTCCTAAGCTAACAACCACACACTCACTTTGACAGCACTTCAAAGAACGACGGTCCTGCATTAAAAGCAGGACTGCTCTCTCGGAAAGTTTCATTTCATAGTCCGATAAGGAACATAATCCCTACGAGATATAGCTACACTGTTAAGCATCAAAGCTTTACTGAGCTTTGTCCCCGCTTATCCCTCTTAGATACATATTTGTATGTTTATTTAGGCATCCCGTAAAATCTACCATTACGCCATAATCCACGAAATTAAAACATCCCAGCTCTCACTTTACCTGAAGTACAGTAGTATCAGAATTAATTAAGTCAGGACGAAAAGGTTCCTGTCCCTTTGTAATTAAATTTTGAAACTTGTGAGCGTTTAGACGGCATCCAAGAACATTTGTTTTTATTTCAACGAGGTATGCCGCTTTAAGGCTTCGTTATTCACGAAATTAAGCGTTTGTTGGAGTTCTTCAAGTTATTAAAATGATCGACAATTAAAGCACAGTTCCGTCCAATTTGTGCGATATTTATAAAGTGCGCCTGGGAACGTTCAAAAAGTGTGCCTGTTCTTGTGAGATTTCTCTAATCTACATCTGCAATCTCCAACGTAGTAGGTATGAAGGGTTATTTGTAATTCGCGATTACATAAATAAATGCGGCAATTGTTTTTGCTCACCGACAAAAAGTGAGTTGCGAAAAAGGCTATAATTAGAACAGCACTTTTTTAAACAATCATTAATTCCGCGGGCGGTCCGCAGTCACCGGCTAATTTGAGCAATAGACAAAAACAACGACGCGAACTGCGATCGCCCGACCAGCTTCGGTAATAAGGCAAATTTTTAACTGTGAGTGTATACTTATTATTTGAATAAATTGTGAAAAGTAAATCAGCTTTCCACTTTCATTTTTATACCAATAAGGTTATACCAATATTTAACGATTATTATAAAAGTTCTTTAAACACCCCTTCAGGAAGTTTAAAAATTTGCGAGTATCATACTTTCCGGCGTTCCAAATAAAAATTAATACTTAAATTATGAAGGATTTCAAATTTTAACAAAGCTTTTTATTCACACGCGTGCGTTCGCTCTGCGTAAGTGTAAAGTTTTATGTGTTCTGCCTACGCCATTTGGAAACATAGGCGTGATTGTATGTGTGTGTGCTCTACCTACCCATTGTTTTTCAATTTGGAAATTAAAAAACGATGTTTATGTAGATATTATTATGTTATGTAGGTACAGTCGGGGAAACTGAACCTTTAACAGTTAAAATGTAATCTTATTTTATTCGTAGTAGGGTGACGGCACCAGTTATAGACGGTTTAAGCTGACAAGCATCAGTGATGGACACTTCATTCATAATTTAAAGACCATAGAGTTGTGAATTGATTGTTGTAAAACAAATGACTTTTCCTTAGTGGGTAGTAAATAAGAGTCATTGTCCATTACTGGTTCTATGTCCATTACTGGTGCGGTCACCCTACTGCGGTTAACTTCACAATGAGGATTTTTACTAAGAATACATTTCATGCGACTGGCTACAAATAGTAACACGACAAAATTTTGTATTTACCAATGTTAGCAATCTTTACCACGTTAGGTCATCGATATAAATTTCCGCTGATTTTATTTTCTGCCACGATTGCTGAGTGCTTGCGCGCTATAGGTACCTCACATCTACCACCGACGATTGCAAATTGCAATATATGTTTTGCCATCGAAGAGTCACAGAGTCCGTCAATTATTGTATTAAATTAATTAAATTATTATATCAATGACTATAGAACATTATCATTCAGTTCAGTCTAAAATGTAAAAACATAAGACTGTAGGATTAGCGTGGCCACACGCGCGAGAGCTACCCCGTTATTTTCTCACATCTCTAGTTAGACAGTGACAGGTATAGTCTATCTCACACGCGACTCGGCTTGCGCGTGTTTCCGCGCTAATCTTACAGCCTCAGTTTCTTTTTAATTTTTTTGAATTCCGTACACAAAGACTGAAAACCGGACCCTATTACTGAGATTTCACTATCCGTCCGTCTGTCGCCTGGCTGTATCTAATAAACCGAGCTAGCTAGACTGTTGAAATTTTCACAAATTATGTACGCTGCCTATAACAACAAATACTAAAAATAAAAACAAATTCGTGTTAATTTTGCAGTTTTTAGCACGGCTTCGAGTGCGAATTCGACTGGCACTTGGCCTGTTTTAAGTGTTAATGTTAAGGTGCTGATTTAGAAAGCACGATAAAAACAGCACAGCAACAGATATAACACGACGGAAAAATATTTTCACATTGCTACCCAGCATGCAGTGACAGACTTCATTGGCGTTGCAGGAAGGCGTGTCCGACCCGCCCAGCATATCGTCCATCTCGCGACTCCTGCGCGGCGGCGCGCGCGACCCTGAGGGCAAGAAGGATTACAGCATCGACGGCATCCTCGGAGGTCAGTGAACTTTGATAATATCAAGAGTGTTGTGGAAATATGTTATTGCAGGAAACATTGTGCAATATGTCGTGTCATTCACTTTTCGCTTTGGTTTTTATTGACCGATCGAATCATGCTGAAACGAGGTAAACGTTCGATTTCTCTACGCTGTAATAGTATATGGCACGGGTGCTTCATGTCAAATCAATATGGATTAAATTCGGATTAAGAAGATTTTTCTTCATTTAAATTTAAGCCATGTCACTTTGACATAGAGTGCCCAAGCGATATACAAGCAGGTCGAACCAATTCATTCCTGATCTATCATAAAACCTCTTTCCAGTAAATTTCATAATAAAATAACATTGCGTTGCTCTACAAAAGAAATGTTTATTACGATTATTGTGTACCTACACTGGCTATACGATACTGAAATTTAATACAACGAAACCAGTAACAGCGTGAATTTATGGATATATTTAGTCTGTAGCGCCAGCAAGCTTACGCTACCTATTTCTCAACTCATTCATTTTATTTGTTCGTGACTAGGATGTTTACCAAAAATATCAAGTCAAACTTCCGTAAAAAAACATACGCGGACCACGATCCACCCAAAACTTGTACAATAACTTCCCATGCCTAAAAACACAATTCGAAGACGTTAATAGCCTCAACTTGTCAAAGCTTTCGCACGGACTCAAAAAATCAATTTCCGCACACAAATCTCACATCGTCATTGTTGGCGTTTGAAATATTGGAGTTTGTTCTTGAGGCGTCAAAGGCGGCCGCGTTTGTCGGGGCGTTACAGAGCCCCTGACAAAGTGCGCCGCGGTCGCCCGCAGCGCCTCTCGATAGTGCTGAAAACGCGAACAATCCACATAACATGTTTTGGCTTGTACGCATTGTCCCTATTCTCTGCTCATTTTGTCACCAAGTTGATCGCCCTTTGAATCCGCCGTCTCCTACCTGTTGCGGGCTTTCCCTGTCTCGCTTTACGAGGACCTTAAACATTGTGGCTTGCTTTAATGTCAGTTTCATTGCGTGTGGCGTGCTTTTCACAGACGTAAGACTATGTTGTCCCGAAACGCATATATTTACCGCAATTATAGAATAGCGATGGGATAAAATCAATAACCTGATTGCCGTTGGCGGGGTAATTTGCCTTTGTCTTTATTCCTTTTTGTATTGAATAAATTTTATTGTTTAAGTCGATTCGAGTTCTACTTTGCGGAAATCCAATTTATTCGGTCCGCACGTCTCTTAGTCGGATTTATTTATGTTCGAAGCGCGGCAGTCGATTTGTCTTACGGCTGAAGGTGAGGCTGAGCTTGTCAATCCGATTGCCATTATTTATTTTCTAGTTATAAACTGGAAGCAAACAAGGTTGTTTTTAATTTTAAATACTTATTTTTAGCATCTCCAACGTAGAATAGAAGCAAAATAAATATTAATATGCATAAATATCACGAAACTTTGGAGCTACCTGCTTTTAGCAATTTTAGGCATAGTGACACGTTGCTAACCTGTCGCCTTCAGTACCTATACTTACCCTTAATGTTTTTCAATAGTCGCCTCTTACGACATCCGCTGAAGAAATGGATAGGATTAACTCTAAACCCGACAACCCACGGGGTCAGACATTGATTTTATTGAAATAGGTAACCATCTTTGCAAACCTAAAACTATGCTAGAAGTGGCTGCGAAGCGTGATATAATCATAATCATGGTTTTGTCAATGTCACGTTTCGTGTGCTCTGCCGACCCCATTTGGGAAGACAGCCGTGATTGTATGTTGTATGTATTTGTTCTCATCGGGCGAAAATGAAACTTGAAGTCATGTAATAGATACTTTCCCAATTTATATTTCAGAATGTATATTTCACACAATTCTAGAACGACATTACGCTCCAATCTGATGACAGTAATTTTCGAAGCATAATTTTTCCTCGTCTCGCAACTGTCCGTAATCTGAAGTCTTGAAAGATAAAACGTTACTTTCACAGTCGCATCAGGGAAACAAAAGAGTGCGCGATAACATCTCGCATTTGTTTAATAACACCGGTCGTTAGGAGCTAATGTCGATGAGGTCGTCAACGGACCTCCAACGACTTGCCGCCTCGGTGCAGTCTACATGTCGTGTGTACGAGTACAATGTATGTGAAAGAAGCAGCTCCACGAGTAGCGAAGATGGGGATAAGATTTCCTGAACAGACAGGGTATACTATCGGAATGAGAACATTTAAACTACTGTAAATTCGTAGCAGGTAGCTCTTTTATATATATCAAAACCATTGACAACAGAAGTATCTAAACAATAATTCTGAATTTAATGGGGAATTCGACTAAACTTATGCTTTTAATCGTACCGAAGTTTTATTTGATTTGCAAGAAATAGTTCTGTTGACGACGTAGCTCTATGAAATGTGCATCACACGTTGACGACGATAATCGCTGCAAACTCTTTTTAAGTAGGAAGTGAATCACTTATTTTATTAAGTTTTTCGTAAGGAAAAACAATAACAACTATGATCATGATGCTTAAGAAAAGGCCCTACCCACATGTAAACCCATAGTACTCGTGCAAGCTACGTCTATTTAAACCACATTTGTTACGTCGAGTTGTATTCACTATTTTGTCTCATCACATCACTCAGTGAGCCCTCCCAGAGCGACGCGAGCCTTTCCGGAAGTGCGAGGACCGACAAAGAGCGCCGTCTGAATAGCCCTTAACAATCAACTAAACAAGCGTATGAGTGCCCACCTAACATTTTTCGATATCCTTCAAACATCCTTGATTGTATTTGTAGCTGTTGATTCTATAAAGTGAGTTACATTGACGACTCAATAATACATCCAACTGAAGTATTGAAAAAGTAATCCATCTAAAATCCAAACATTCCCTTCTCGCTACGCTGTGCACGAATAACAAATGGTTACTAATTAAGAAACCACATAAAAATATCAATAAAACCCGAAAACGCCCACCAAACCAAAGCACACACCGGCATGCTAATCCGGCCATCTGTTACTTTCGGAACAACCCGCTGAAACAAAGGCCAGCCCGGCCGCTTTAATGAACCCAGATTATGAAGGTGTTAAACCGCCGCCGCTGCTCTTTCAACTCCCAAATTATGACTTTGAGCCGAGCCGGCGGTCTTCACGGGGTCATATTTCGGCAATCGCTAAAGTGTACCCTGCCCCTTCCCACATTCAGAACTGCCATAAACCTCTCGCCTTTCTTTAAACATTAAATCCCCCATATATCCCTACGCTACTTTTCGACAATCCAATACGATCACTCTGGCTGTGGTTTAAAGTCTCAAATCGCTAATGAAAAAATCGTGTTTTCAATACGTACTAGAGTCATTTTAATCTCATACGTTATGATCAGGACTCGGAACAAAAAAGAGTCCAAATAAATCTGTCCCTGTCTCGCGGGCCAGCGAAGAATTTGAGCAATGTAAATCATTATATTACAATACGTTGTTTTTTATTCGGTGTCGCAGCCTTTGAGGTTAGATATTGCCTCGTGCTTTTTAACGATTCTTCCGACACCTACGTCATTTAATAGTCTGTTTCCGTCGGATTACGACAGATAACGTTGCCGTTGATAATATTGTGTTCGCTTTCCATCTCATTGCTCTTGTGAGCAATGGCGGCAATCCACACTGGCGGAGATACAAGTACCTACAGCTACGAATTTGCCTATTTCAATGCTCGGAATAATGTCACTGCACATTTTTCCAATATCCTTTTATTACTTTTTCGCAGACCCCTCACCTTTGTTTTATCCTTTTAGACGTGTATTGACTATTGTTATTGATGTGTCTAGTAGATAGGTTTCCAATAAGAATTGTTCTTTAAGATTAGCAAACATTTCAATTAACTGTGATTTTTCAATAACAATGGCCGCTAACCCTAAACGGGGACCGCGATATCGCATTAAAACTCGCGCTTTCGTTTGGCGTGCCGTAAATCCGCATCGCGGCACCTAAAATACTGAATGGTGCCAAAATGTCACCAGCCGGCAAAGGCGCCGACAAAGCACCGCCGCGCTGGGTGTTCCTTGCGCCACACTGAGCCTCTATTTTTTCCGTCTCATTCAATTTTGACTTCTTTCAAAAGGCTATTTAATATAAGCCGCATTCTTTAAAATCAGTTTTTAGGGCAAAGCCGCGTATTGTTGCTAGTGTTTTTTAATCTGTTTCCGTAGGATACCGCTACCGATTTATAAATGAGATCGACCGACCCGCGAGCTGACGGTTCTTGATTTGGGCGATTTAAAAAGTGATATGGGTTTTCATAAAAAACACTTTATTAATAACTAACGCGTGTTCAAAAAAACAGATGAAGACAAATTGCTCCGAGCTAATTTATTGCCCGGGTTTAGATTAGGTCCTTATAATTTATAGAGCCTATATTTCAAACATTTCTTTGTACAGAAGTGAATCCATCGTGTACCTACCTGCTAATTTTGGCAACAGACATACTACAAGCCAAGTAACTTGTCTCATGTATCACGACTTTTGATACAACATCTCTGTTTCCTTAGGTCGAGGATCGGACTCTTCAGACATTGAATCAGAGCCTGGATTGACCTTAAAGAGAAAGCAGCGCAGGTCCCGGACGACGTTCACAGGCGAACAACTAGACGCCCTGGAGAGAGCCTTCCATAGGACCCAGTACCCTGACGTATACACGCGCGAAGAGCTGGCGCAGCAAACCGGACTCACCGAAGCCAGAATACAGGTTACTTTACATATTACTGCTTACTCCTAGATTTAATGTGTGAATGTAGCCAAACAGCACTTTGCTATTATAATTTTATAGGTGCTTTTTATCTAATGAAAAGTCAATTGATACGGAGTCCTTTATTTTGTACTCGACTAAGACAGATACTGATTACATTTGCAAGAAAGTTTTTAATGTCTTAGATGATAAAATATCGTGTCACATCTTGGTTGGTATTGCGAACCTGTTGCGAGTATATACGTTTTAAAAATACCTACACTTTAACATTTCCTGTCCCATTTCAGGTGTGGTTCTCGAACCGGCGAGCCAGGCTCCGTAAGCACACCGGCTCCAACACAGCGCCCAGCCTGGCCAGCTACTCCACTCTGCCGATGCCGCAAATACCCTGCCCTTACCCCGCAGGAGAGATCCCCTCCCTCTCTCAACACCACCCGCAGCATGCGGACGCTTGGCATCACCAGAAATACGCCAACTACAACCAGCTCATGGCACAATCCCAACATCTAAACCAAGCCTTCCAAAGTGCAGCTTTCCCGAGCACTTCTGGAGCCACATTCGGGCACCTAGTGGCCGGCGCGAACGGATCTCCACATAGCCAAATATTAGATCCTGGCGTACCAAGAAATGACTACGCCAGATACGACGTCTATAATAAGCCTATTAATTACTTACCCAAAGAAACTGATGATGATAAAGTGGCGAGTGACGAAATTATAGAGCCGAGGGAAGATGGCTTTGTTAAGCCATCGGCTGAAGAGTACAACAAAACATTACCGGCTAGTGATTACAAAGTACCTGCTGATTATTCCAAGGTGCCCGGGGACCCGGCTCCCCCGAACTGGAGTCCTTCTCATAATTCGTTGAACATGAGTCTCGCAGGGCTCTCTGGAGAATACAAGTACATGAATGAGCCCTACGCCTTCCCGAATATCCCTGACCCGCTCACTCAGCACAACTACTCCAATCCTCCAAA
This sequence comes from Adoxophyes honmai, assembly GCA_005406045.1. Classification (NCBI taxonomy): domain Eukaryota; kingdom Metazoa; phylum Arthropoda; class Insecta; order Lepidoptera; family Tortricidae; genus Adoxophyes; species Adoxophyes honmai. The sequence continues at coordinate 96,323 of BHDV01070077.1, read as the reverse complement.
TGCTGCCAACAAATATTGGATTTGACGATTTTTAACATTAAGTATTTGTTGTAGTAAATCTAGATTGTTAATTTTATTTAAATTTTTGTGTAATAAGTAGATAGGTAATCTAATTTTATTTCATTTTAATAAATTGTGAGAATTTACCTCTAACGTGCATTCCTAATTAAGTAAATTATCCTTATACCAAACATTTGTATATAGTTATTGAAGTCATTAGTGAAAATATAGAAATAACTTTACTTTGGCGTCTTTTATTTAAGCATGTCGGAAGGCTGAGAAGGAGTACATAGATTCTCACCTTCAGGATGGTTGTCTTCAGGATGATGTCAGGGTACAGTTTAAGGGGGCGTCCATAAATTACGTGAGGTGTTTTTTTCAATTTTCTGAAGTGGTGAGATGTCGTGAGATTTTATTAAACCCCCTCCCCCACACCCCAAATCTCGCGTGAGATTTTTCAAAATGTTATTGTAAAAAGAAAAAAGCATTTATATGAAAAAAAAATAAAAGACTTAACTTAAAAAAACTTACATTTTTCTTCGTTCGGATACACTCATGAAGTGTCAAATGTAAAGCGCCATCCACATCCTCACTTCGGTTTTTTAAGACCTTAGGCATCTGGATTAAATGGACCAAAAAGGTAGTTTTTTTTGTTGAAGACAAAAGTTGCGTGTAATTGCCGTGACCCCCTCTCCCCCCTACGTGAGATTAGATGAGATTTGACTCAACCCCCTCCCCGCCTAAAACACCTCACGTAATTTATAGACGCCCCCTAAGACCGAAATCACACACAGTAGCAGTTCGACACAAAACACTTTTTTAAATAACATACTATCTCTTCAAATAAAATAGTAAACTCGAATCAAGTGGACATTCAGAACGATTAATTAACTACGATTCAATTCTAATGGAAAGTAGTGAGGTTGACTGCGATGACGGTTGGCACGTCCGTTCCGATCGGTTGCCCAAATGGGAATCCCCATCGTTCACCTTCAAAACAACAATGAAAGTTTCTCAACTACCCGCCATCGCAATCAAACACACTCAAGCCGAAACAATAAAAAGGGTACTGTTAAATCAAATGAGGCTTGCACATTCCAACATTCAAATAGTAACGGTTTTAAACGATGATCTGCGACAAGCATATTTATTCGTTTACGTTCACAATTGTTTAATTCACATTTTCTGTTATGATTACTACTACTGCAAAACTGCAATGTTGGTAAACGAGAGAAATATAATAATCAGTACCCAATAATGTAAAAATAACTAACAATAACTTATATTATCTCTAACTGACATTGATTATTATAAATTTCAACCAGGAAAAAAAAAATTACAGTAGATTTTGCAAACGGAAGGAACTTTCAGTACTAATTTAGTCAAGTATTTTAGACAAAAAAAAATACAAATATAATAGCTAATTACTTAAATATGGTAGCATTTTTCTAACAAAATCAGTCAAAAGTAGGTACGTAGTTCTGCGTCCCTGTTGCTTTTAGACACCTAAACTGCTCTTCTTTAATGATTTAGGTATAGAGGTATAATTGTAAATATTATGGTTAAGAGGTAAATTTGGTGTTTTAGAGTGACGTAGGCTAACTCTTTGCTACAGAAAATTTCAAAGACAAGAGCCAGATACCTTGACATTGACACAAATAATATACGCTCTGAAGCTAATGACAATAACCTGATGAGGAAGCTCGATAAATAATATTGTCTGAAGCATTAAGAATAATTAGCAGCTACAAGATACAAGATGATTGAGAATACTCGTAGCGTAGCCAAAATGGTATAGGCAGTTTAGAATGTAACAAAACATTATACGAGTAAGGTAGTTTAAATCACTTTATTTCGACATAATTTACTTCGATAATTTTTCAATAATTAAGAAATTAGATGATACAGATACAGCCATTAGCCTTAATTAAGTATACTCTGTTTTTAAAAAACAAACAACCACAAATCGCTAAGCTAAATACTACCTACTCAACCACATATCTCATACCTACGTCACATTACACCATTTGGACCCCAACTTTTTCTCAAGTTTATACTGCCCAGTTCCAAACATGTACCTAAATAAGATACGAGTTGAGTAAGTGCGAAGTCAAAATGTAATAATTATTTATTGAGTTAAAACGAACACTGCTCTCTAATCTAATGATTACGAGTTTAAAGAAAAGCCTTGCTAAAGTGTTGTTGCTATTTGATAACTTTAGGGGCCACAGAAGACTCCAATATTTGCTATCATATTCAATTATGTATCTACACTCGTTCCTAAGAAAGGCGGTAGGTCTTGAGAAGACAGACAGACTGACATACAAACAGAGATAGACACATTAGGGTTCATTTTTCTATTAGAGGTACGGAACGTTCTTGTTCGGAGTTGTTCTTGTACTTTTAGATGTCTAACCAACCTAGAAGATACCTTTTCTATTATGTATACCAAGCAGCAATTAAAACCAGGTTAATATTAGAAATGAAATACAAAATGAAAATGGTATAAATAATTGCTTCTACTCTACCAATATAATTTATTACATTAGTTAACAAGGTGTATTTTACAAACAGTTCATAATCAAACATCTTTCTTATTTTTTACACTAAAATGTTTCTAGTCAAATCACTGAGGGGTGATGTCTACTACACTCGCGCCTTGTTCTACCGGAACAACGTCCGCTGGTAAATCGGCTGGCGCGCTCTGGTTGACCGCCTCACTCGGTGCTGCGGTTTCCGCTACGCTAGCTTGTGTCACGGGCCCAGAAAGAATGTCCAACAGGGTCACGGAAGATTCAGAGGTGGCCGGTGCAATCTCTGCTGGCGCTTCAGTTACAACATCAGCGACAGGAGCTTGCGGTGCCGCTTCAGGAGCGACAGCGGCATCTGTGGTAGCAGTGGCTTCAGGGGCAGCAACGGGCTCAGAAGCAGTAGCAGGTTCAGGAACAACAGCGTCAGCTGGTGCAGGTGCCACCTCAGGAACTTGAGCGGCCTCGATGATAGCAGGCTCGGGCACAACAGCTGATGCAGTGGTGGGCGCGGTTTCAGGGGCAACAACGGCTTCTGGGGCGGCAACAACCTCGGGAGCGGCCACAACCTCAGAGGCAACAGCAGGTTCAGGGGTAGCAACGGCTTCAGGGGCAGCAACGGCCTCGGTGACAGCGACAACAGCGGCTTCAGGGGCGGCAGCAGCCTCAGGGGCAGT
>BHDV01070077.1:77561-91309 GCA_005406045.1 Adoxophyes honmai | reverse complement strand
GGCAGAGTTTCCGGGAGCAGCGGCGCCTGCAGATCCAGCAGGGCTACCAGGGGCGGCAGAGTTTCCAGAAGCAGCAGCGCCTTCAGATCCAGCAGGGCTACCAGGGGAAGCAGAGTTTCCAGAAGCAGCGGCGCCTTCAGATCCAGCAGGGCTACCAGGGGCGGCAGAGTTTCCAGAAGCAGCAGCGCCTTCAGATCCAGCAGGGCTACCAGGTGCAGCAGAGTTTCCAGGAGCAGTGGCGCCTTCAGATCCAGCAGGGCTACCAGGGGCGGCAGAGTTCCCAGAAGCAGCGGTGCCTTCAGATCCAGCAGGGCTACCAGGGGCGGCAGAGTTTCCAGGAGCAGCAGCGCCTTCAGATCCAGCAGGGCTACCAGGAGCAACAGAGTTACCAGAAGCTGCGGCGCCTTCAGATCCGGCAGGGCTACCAGGGGCGGCAGAGTTTCCAGATACAGCAGCACCATTAGAACCAGCAGGGCTACCAGGGGCAGCAGAGTTTCCAGGGGCAGCGGCGCCCTCAGATCCAGCAGAACCACCAGAGACTACGGCAGAATCGGGGACTGCAACACCAGCAGAACCTGCAGGAGTAGGGCTTCCTGGAGCAGCGGAGGCTCCAGAGGCGGAGTTGCTGCCTACGCCAGCGCCATTGGGCGATGGTTCAACAGGATTCCAGTTAGGAAGCAAGTTGGACAAGAGTTGAGCAACAGACTGCAGTAAACTTTTCTTTTCTTCGATTTCCTGTTGTGCCACTGCAGTCCATGGTGCGCTGACATTTTGCAGTAATAGAGTTTTGTTTTCTAGTTTCTCTATCTTCTTCTCGAGCTTAGCTCGCACTGCTTGTACCGTAATCGTATTCAAATACCGTTCCAAATGATTCCTCCAAGCATCCAAAGTGGCTACATCTTCGTATATCTTGGTCTGGATGAAGTTCTTTACAGCCTGACGCCTCTCGATCCTAGTGCTGTTCTCGTTGATACCCAGTTCCTCATTCAAATACCTGCTTAGAGCGGCTTTTCTCTCAAGACTGGTGCTAAGCGCAGTCAAGCCGTATTTCTCGTAAACATAAATCTTCCAAATGTCATCTAAATCAACGTCATTCGATTCATTTGATTCGATAGCTTCTTGGAAATCTTGTTCCTTTTCAATGGTTTCCTGTTCTAGTTTTTCTAATTGTTTACGAATCTTCTCCTGGCGTTTACGTTCGGCTTCAATACGTTTCTCTTCAGCTTTGCGTGCCCTTTCTTCTGCTTTCCGTGCTTGTTCTTCCTGTTTGCGCTTCTCCTTTTCCAGCTGTTCTTGACGCTTATGTTCCTGTTCTGCTAATCTTTCCTGTTGTTTACGTTCATTCTCAGCTTGCCTTTCCCTTTGTTTCCTTTCTCGTTCGGCTTGCTTTTCCTGTTGTTTTCTTAGCTCTTCAGCTTGCTTCTCTTTTTGCTTTTGAAGTTCTTCCTGGCGTTTATGTTTTTCTTCCTCAAATTTTCTTTGCTGTTTCAACTGTTCTTCCTCATAATTCTGTCTTTCCTTTTCAAGTTGTTCTAATCGCTTCAAATTTTCTTCCTCAATTTTTCTTTCCCAGGAATCCACTTGATTGCTGTTATCGTCTTCATCTGTTTCAGAAGACGACGACGAGTCGTCGTCATCAGACGATAACAGTGATCTTGCTAGTGGGTTGGGTTCGTAAGGTAAATATTTCGCACTCACGGCACATACGCCTACCTGTAAAAGAATTGACTAAATCAGACAAAATAATTTAATCGATTATTTGGAATTTAAAATTATATATTATTTTTGTCATGTTCATTCCCAATATTGTAGCAAACTTCAAACTGTGGTCCAATCAAAGTTAAAATGTGATTCAAAGGAATATTTAATTGGTGTAATTTAACAGTTTTTCGCTTCTAATTTTGTAATCTCAATTTTGTTACTACATACCTACCTATATGGAAATTTATCAAATCATGAGCAACATAACATTTCGTTTAAAAAAATTAAATTAAATTAAAAATAAACAAACGAAAATTAGTTGACTAGATTTGACTAACGACAATTTACTAAATCACATTTTAATCATTTGCATCACGTTCTGGGCATCACCCACTAGCACTTTTTTATGTGTTGCGCGAAACAACACATTCTAAGAGACATACTATTTATGTTATGATAAAGATAAAACTATTTAGTTTCATCCAAAAGGGCACATCACTTGCTCACGTTCACGTTAAAAAACCGACATCCCACATAATAACTAATAAGACGTCACTTTAAAACAAAAACACAAACACAAATCACATATATCTACTTGAACTTACAATAAGTAGTAACAATATAATCCTCATCGCGGATGTTTAAACTTTCATCTAATGCGAAATTCGTTCGTGTTTTACACTTAAGTATAAAGACTTGTGTGTCTCATATGAGCTCGTTCGTTAGAATTTGGTCACAATTTTATAGAGCCTTGCTTTTATACTTGGTCTAGCAATTAGCGAAGATAAGAAGAGATAAAGGTAGCTGCCGAGATAACTCGGTGTCGAATGAAGCCTTACACAAACGAACGTTTTGCGACGTCTGACTCAAAACAAACATGTTATATTTATCGCACGTAACACTGCAGATGAATGGTACAAGCGCTAATTGGATTGTACAAACAACCGGATATTTGCACAATTCCATAAGATTGTAATTACGAGAGGAAGTGGAAGGATTACACGCCAAAGTTGAACAACATGATTGATAAGGCTAAGGCAAATACTAGATTGCTAGGTTACTTGCAATCCAAACCATAAAAACATCTGAAGAACCTAAAACCATTACCTAACTGGGTGAATATGAATATTCGAGAGGTGAAACCGCCGGTCTTTTCTCAACACTTTATTTACCATTTCTTAAGAAATTTAGGATACTATTAATTTTAATACAATAAGTGTAGTGTGTCGGTATAATTTGTGTGACATATAATATCATGTTCATTCTTTACATACACTATATGACACTTTTGAATAAATCTCCTAAGAAATCTGGAAAAAAGGTGTTAAGTGTGACGGTGGTTCAAAGGCTCGAATTTTCATCCAACTTATTACACACTTTTTCCATCTCCTGTATAATAAATAATTGAAACTAACATCAATCTACGTAATACTTAAATAAGTACTATTTATTCAAAACAAATGAAACATTGTGAAAGTGCATACCTACGATTTAAATAGAAGTTGAGCATACTATTCCAAACATATTCAAGAATAGAACAACGAATGAAACCCAGCATTGATCTCGTAGCCTAAGCTACCGCTGGCAAGGTGCAATGCTGTTATTTCCTTTGAGCTGAAGCCAAATTACTCGTTGTGTCGCATTTATAAACATAGTCGATTGTCCTATCCATACGTCACAGATGTATGAGACCAATGTTTGGTACTAAATTCAACTAAAAAAATACGGGCAAAAGCGTGTCGGGCACGCACATGACAGGGATTTTGCGGTTGACTCCATACTTTTTTCAGATGACTGTAACTACATAAGTTGGTCGAGTTGTATAAAAATAATTAAATAATTATCCATGATACCGAGTCTGCTATAATTTTCATTGAAAGTACTTACTATACCTCAAAGTAAGTACTGCCATGTTTTTTTTTCAGAATTATTTTAGTAATATTTCAAAAGTTACGGTGGGGGGACACTTCAAATTTTAACTTTGTCGTAGATTATGTGAAGACTAGAGGGTTTGATCTACATAGTCTCAAAGCAGTTTTTATCGCATTTTAAAGACATTTTCAACGATACCCCACATGTTGGGGTTAGGGTCAGCTCACACCGAGACGAGACGCGACGAGACGCGGCGCGACGATGCATGTGTAGCGCGACGGACCTGAATTCTCATAATGAAATGTGAACTTTATCGCGTAGCGTATAAAGCATATTTTGAGTTGGCAGCACTACGTGCTTATGCTTTATACGCTACGCGATAAGGTTCACATTTCATTGTGGGAATTCAGGTCGGTCGCGCTACGGCTCGAGACGTAGCGCGGTGCCGCGCTGAGCAGCGCGAAACCACATGCATCGTCGCGCCGCGTCTCGTCGCGTCTCGTCTCGTCTCGGTGTGAATTGACCCTTAGTTCAATAATTTTTTTTAAATTCACTTTTCGTTGTATGGGAGGGGGCTGAAAAAAAATTTTTTTTTTCATAATTATATAAACCAACTTTTGGAACTTTAATATCTATCTCTTCTCCAAATTTCGTGACAATCGGTGCAGCAGAAGTAGAGTACAAGCCCGGAAGGACGGACGGACATGACGAAACTATAAGGGTTCCTTGTGCTGAGGACTATGGAACCCTAAAAACTATAAATAAGTAATCCAGTCTAGATGCATCCCGCTGCCTGGCACAAGCCTCCTCACAAACCTCACAGCATGAGAGTGCTTGGGCTGTACTTGGGATGTTTAAATCAGACTCCGTTATCAATGGTGAAAATTCATTGAAATCGTGTCAATAGGGTTGACAATCTCCTGGTGACAGATTGGTTTTACAGGTTAGGCAACCCTTACGTTTTCAGTTAAGGTTCGTTAGGCTTGTCATTGTCGTGGTGACACATTGGTTTTGCATAATAATATAAAAAAATACGCTCGTTCCCTAAATATCAGAATTGAAAAATACTAGATTGCCGACATACCTGCTCATCAAAATATCAGATTCCCGGAATACCAGATTTTCTTTATACTAGGTGCGTTTTTATTACAGTTTTATAAAGTACCATGTTCTCAATACGCCATTTTCCATTTAAAACCGAATTCCTCTAATACCAGATAACGAAAACACCAGGCTCGCAAAGGCTGTTTCGAAAAAAAAGGAACATAGTTAAAAAAAAATCTGGTATTCCGGGAATCTGATCTTTTGATAAGCAGGTAATGTCGGCAATCTAGTATTTTGCAATTTTGATATTTAGGGAACGAGCGAAAAAATAATATTAGTCGGCAGAGGCAACCCTTAGGTACGTTTTCGTTTGTTTACGGGTCGGGTTTAAACAATCACAAAGTACCTATCTATCGTGTTGAGATAGAATAACACCTCTCCATTTCCTCCGTGGATTTCGTAAGAGGCAACTAAGGACACAGATTTAGGTTAGGTATGCTATACAGACAAGCGGCCTGTCACTAGTAACCTGCCAAATTAACAAATAAATATAGAAAAAATAAATAAATCTTAAAAGCAAAAAAAATTATGCTTCAAGTGGGGACCAAACGTGAAACAGTCATAGTTTACATAGCTCACTTAGCGTGTCAGGTGCTCTGCCTATCCCATTTGGGAATACAGACGTGATATTGTTAAAGGATTTATCATACATTTTATTGAAGTCCATAATTCCACTCATCGTCACTGATCCCAAATTAAACTCTGTTAGTTCAAAATGCTTCATTAATGATTTTAGTAATTTCTAAACCAACGTCACTCCATGCCTTACACGACTAATCCCTGCACAGCCTAATGTCTATAGTCATTAAATTCGGCAATAGATAATGTAATGATGTGTAATCAATGTCAATAAAATCTTTAAAACAATTAACAATGAGTCCAGTAGCAATTTGATGTTTTAACTCATAAAATATCAATTTTAGAAGTCGGCGTAATTTGAACATAAATCTATCATGAGACTCAACCTAAGTAAAATAAAACGGATACATTCACATCTTTATCTCGATATTAGCGAAAACTATTTTTACCGAGACACAAGTAACCAAGTAAAAAGTAACCAATTATATTCTATCTATGTAGTTCCGGATCCAAACTAAGTATCAGGCTCTTTACCAGTCTTCGAAATCGCTTCAGACGTTGAACTGTTAGATTTGTACGTCAAGCACAAACACAGACAGATTTACTATTAGGAGCAGGGATCAAGTACCCTAAACGGTACGATTTACATAGATTTTACGGAGTTTCTTGCCCTTAAAGGAAGAAATAAACCCTTTTAATTTTTTATCCATCTGTTTGTATTTCAAGATCATTTTTCTCAGGAATGCGGGATTTGTTACATTGAAAATTACTTATACCAAACAAAACACTAAGATCAAGATCGCTTAAAGTTTCTTTTGCGAGTCCGACTCGCACTTGTCCAGTTTTTTATATATGCATTTTTACAAGAACCTTGAACTCCTTTCCCTGTGTTTAAATCGAAATGACGACTTTATTTACAACAGCATAGGATCACTAAACTTGCAAGTGAAGGGACATTAGTGTGTGTAACGATAATACTTATGGTCTAAAAATAGTTCCCATATCAGTAGAGTATGGCAACTATTTTTGTAGCAAAAGTATCATCGTCTACATGGCATTTGTTAATAGCAATTCTGCTAAAAATATCCGTGCTCGAAGTAAAATAACAAATTAAAAAGACTTAACCAAGTAAAGGGTGTGAAGATAATATCAGTAGGTAAAGGAATAGCGTTCTTCTTGTGGGAAATACCCGATTGAGATAATATTTACTTAACGTTTAGTAGAGAACACTGCATTTCTTGGAAAATTATGTTAATTGAGGCTACAATTTTTACCATCAGTGCTACCGGCTTAATCGAAATCAAAATGTCTTTATTTGCCAGAATATGCTAACAAGATAATGTGATGTTAGTTTTTGCAAAGTAAATTAACAAGAATTAAGCCCATAGAAATTAATTGAAACAAAATAAAATGCAACTTGGTAAAAAAAGTAAAGCAGGACTGGAAACTAACTCCTTGCTTATTTTTTTTTTGTTTCGTTAACATTTCTTTCTATATTAGACAGGAGTAGTGAGCACTTGTAATTACCTATTATTAAAACCCAGCAATTTTTTTTAAAAAACAGTGTTGTAATTATACAAAATTTTCCACTATTTTTTAAGTAAACCATTCTTAAACGGTTCAAACTATGCATTTTTGCAGACGACTTTTCATAACACATAACTTCATGTCAAGTATATGTATGTGAGAGAATTTAATAAGCAACATGTCATGACATTTTTTCCTGAAAGTCGAGTGCTTGATACAAAACCCACCCGTGTAATTCTAATTTTTCATTGTTTTCGCCAAAAGGCAAGGTTAAACAAATTACGTAAATGAAAGTCACGTGTCTCAACACAAACTTATCTTCTAGATTACACTGTTTGCATATTTTCTTAATTGTTCATTAACGGCTAGAGGAAACGATGTATTAACATACCACGGTTTGAGAATTTGGCTTGGCAACTAATTTGTCGCCTTTATAAATGACACGTTTTGGAGCCACAATTAGCATACTTTTAGGTTTTAAATTAAATAAGAGAAATAATGGGGACAGTTTGCTAGCTTGCCGCCTAAAACATAACGCAACCTATGTTCTTTTGTCGCCTCTTATAGGTATGAAATCCACGGAAAAAATGGATAGATGTTATTCTAAACCCGACATCACGCAAGGTCACGGTTTCGTCTATGTAACTATGTTTAAATGTTGTCTATAAATAACATAATGCCTTTGTACTTTGCCATTTGTGTGTGAGTTTTTTGTATTTCGTGTTCTTTCCTTTTGTACAATAAAGTGTTATACTTATTTGCTTACTTAATGCATATCTGCTTGCCACCCATAAATACAGAACTGCAAGTTGTGGAAAATTTTCACTAAGTTATATGTAGTTCACTGAAATTTCAGAAAAGTTCACAAAAAACAAAAATTCCCGAAACTATTTTTTTCCCGAAATTTCAGTAAATTTTCTTTAACACCTCAGTATCCGAAAAGATACCAGATTACATTAATAGTTCTGCGCATAGAATTACCAGATGCCTAAATCTTTTAAAAGTATGTAGAAAAAATGCTCTGAGTAACGCATAATTTTATTCAGACCTTTGTACACAGCGACTTCAAGCCTCAGATAGGTAAACATTTTGTTTTTGAGAGGGTAAATTATAATACAGCGTACCTACGTAATTGCTTTGCTTCGTCATGTCATAGAGGATTACTGCGTCTGGGCTGTGACGATGCTAGCGAGTTTGTCAGCAAACATTTTGTGTACACCAACTTATACAAACTTCGCTACAATAAGCGATAACATCTGAGTGGAATAAATTAAATAATGAGACTCTTTTGGCTCCATTTACTGTACCGAAAACATACACAATCATACATATAAAATCACGATATATAATGTTCCTTAACGGGGTGGGAAGAACTCACGAAACGTTTATTACTTTACTTTACTATTTCACGTTCGGTAGCCACTTCCTGAATAATTGAGTTTTCAGTATTTTTCTCCGCAACACCTTCTACAGACCTATGTCAAGACAAGATATCGACGCGGTTAAAATGCCCAAAGTACATGCACGCTCTTATTTTCTCAACTTTAAAGTTGCGTAGGCTGTATACAAAGAATACCTAAGGCTCTTCAAGACTCAAGACTATAGTGAATAGACGCATGTCATCATGTGTGATTGTAGTCAATCACAGCACAGGTCAATTTCATGCAAAACTGTTCATTTGTTCATTTTTACAATCACAAAATCCTGAACACAAACGTAGCGTTTCGTAGCTATCTACGTTATTTACTCAGCGAACTCTTGTAAATGCTCGGCATCACAAAATTTATTCGCGTCGTATACCTTTCAAAGGCTTACGGTGGACGTGCAATGCATTAAAATGATGTACGTAAAAAGAAAATGTTTGGACATGATTTAGTAAATACAGGTCTGTACGGGCCCGATCCTGACAGCAGAATATAGATTCATCCCTCTGATATCTACCAACGCTGTTTCCCTGTAGGTACAGATTTTTTATGAAAGTTGCGGGGTATCAATTCCATATTAATATACTTACACTCACGTTATACTAGTCATTTGATTAGGAATATGTCATAACTAGTCATAAGCGTATGAATTTAACGCATCAATATTGGACAATTATTCTTTCTCTCATTGAACCCTTTGAGTAGCAACGTGTCGTTTCCCGGTGAGCACCTAATTGTCTCCGTCACTTGACGTTATTTTTAGCAATCAGGCGCTCGAAAGAAAACAGCGTCTTGCCCTTGCCACGCAAAGGGTTGATTTAGCTTTTGCCCGCGGCTCCGCTCGCGTTAAATTCAGGGTATCACAGAAGATATAGCACACATACCAATTTTATAGCTTTCTACATTGAAAATTTTCCACTCCTCACTTTAGGGAAACGGGGGGTTTTGAAGATACAAAATGTAGCCTATGTCACTCTCCATGCCCTAAACTATCTCTACCTAAAAAATCACGTCAATCCATCGCTCCGTTTAGCCGTGAAAGACGGACAAACAAACAAACAAACACACTTTCACATTTATATATTGGTACGGATTATGGTTGTCATGGTTGTGAATTCAAAGTTGTTGTAAGATAAAAAAATGTCTATTCCTTAGTGGGTATTAATTATGAGTAATTATCTCTTATTTGTTCCCTGCCCATTATAGATGTTGTTACCTTAGTGATTTTTCGTGTTATGGACTTATAACTTGTTTAGGCTGTTTTGTATTTCATTGCTTACATCCTTATTTATCGTTAAAACATGAATAAAGACTGGAAAAATTAAAGGTATTTTCTGAGTATATGGGACAAAATATTTCCTCGGAAAGTCGCGTGGAAGTAATATCAGGATCTGTTTTAATTTAAGAGGCATCGAGGCGCAGCGATTTATTTCCGGATGAAAATAAACGGACAAGGGTGCACCAGAGACAGATTATATTAAATAATTCGCAGAATGTTCAAAGCTAAATTAATATACACAAATTCCTTAACGTCGTCGTCGGTCATAGAAGCATAGAATGTTTTATCTTATCACTAGAATACCTTCTTTATTTTCATTTGATAAAACAACAATAGCGACTGGAAAATTTGTCCACTTTACAAACATGGAAAAATGTATACTTCTCACAACGTGAGCTGAAAGGATTGCGCGATTGCTTTTAGTCCTCTAATCCTTCAGCGATCGAACGCTCACATCAAATCCTTACGATAAAAAATGTTACAACTGAATATCAGTGAAAAGGAACGAATACGAACGAAAGGAAGGAAGGAATACCTGTACACAAGTATTATGTTTTTAAAATTCAGTAGAAGGGAAATTCAAGCAAAGCATAATATAAATCCTATCCACTTCAGTTACCGGAAAAAGCATGCGCTATCATACGGTTGTACAGAACTAAAGATAACCAAGCTAAGCCGTATAGGCGCTAAGTCGAGAAATGTCAATACTGGTGCCAGATCTAATATCTTAAGCGAAAGATTTAAAGAATAAACGGAATAAACCCAAAGTTAACTTAATTGAATGTTTAAACGTGGCACTGTGCGTTTTGTGCTGTCCAGACCACAGTACTGTAGGCATATATTTACTGCTGTCACCATCATCACAATACGTAACAAATCAAAATTGCTTCTAGTTAAGTTTTATTTAGTATAAGGTATTTATAAGTTTTATAAGTGGTATGTCAAGATCGTAGCAAGTGGAACAATGTGGTCTCTGCCTACCCCTGTAATCGTGTATGTATAATGTATTATGTCGGCGGTATTTTTGTAATGGTCTTGACTCACACCTACTTAGTAGATAATAAATTATATTCGGCATACTTACTTAATTGTATTTGGCATATTATCCAAAAGACATCAAAGTGGGATAATTTACTCGGGCCAGGCAGGCATCGCAACTCTTAGAGTAAAGAAATCCCGCTAGAAAGTTGGGTTAAATTAGGTTACAACTGAAAGGTTGAAACTGCGACCCTCGTAGCACCAAAATTACACCGATAAGGTCGCAGTGCCACTTCCGCGTGGTGTCGGGATAGTATAAACACCTGTCCATTTCTACTGAGGATGTCGTAAGAGGCGACTAAGGGAATAGGTTTAGGTATGCTTTAGGCGACAGGCCACTATTCTACCTCTTCCATCTTTGCAAACCTAAAACTATGCTAGAAGTGGCTGCAAAGCGTGATATAGTCATAATCATGGTTTTGTCTATATTACGTTTCATGTGCTCTGCCTACCCCATTTGGGAACACAGGCGTGATTGTATGTATGTATGTAGGTCGCAGTTCTAATTTAACCTATCCCAGGTTAAGTTAGAACTGCGACCCTCACAGAGCCAAAATCTTGCCAAAAAAGTGACTAAGCTTACCGCACGCGACACTTGATCACGGGATATTCTATTTTTTCAATTGTGACACGATAATTATCCATATTTGTATGGATAATAATCTAAATTGTTTTTCGCATCATAATGGAAAAAATAAAAATAATTTTAACTACCAGCATTAAGGTGTAAAACTTTTTGATCTTCACTGATAGCAGTGGGCAAGCTCAAGGTAACGCTGAGCTGACCAAGCCTACGTAATCTTGGTTAAACTCATTACGAGTAGATTTTGGATTAAACTACTAGATATACCATATATTTATGTATGCACGTAGGACAGATTCCGGAAAACACATTGGATTATTAATATCTAAGACCTTTATCAACTAGCTTTTAGTTAACAAGTCAACTACTTATGCGTAAGAAGGTTTTTTTTTCAAATAAACTGTTGATTTACAAAAAATATACTTTTTTTGAAAAATAAGCTCAAATCCTTAAAAAAAAAAAAAAAAACCCTGGACACCTTCATCTCAATATTAAATTATCTCAGACACTTCGTCTCGCATAAAGAAACCACATCGAAATCAGTTCATCTGTTGGAGACCTACAATGAAGGCAAACAGTCAGACAGACCTTAGCGTCAAACGCTTAACACCGCTCTTTTTGCGTCGAAATTTAAAAGTACTATGGACTATTAATTGTGACCCTATGTTCGAATATTACTACAACCCCATAACCCATATAATACAAAATAACGTCACATAGACAAATGCCTACCCCTCTTGGGAATACAGGCGTGAGAATATGTATGTATGTATGTATGTATAGACAAAACTGGAACTATGTCACATTTCGTAGCCACTTTTAGCCTAATTTTAGGTTTAGAAATAAATAATACCGTCGAACATTATCTTTTTTTTTAACGCATACAGATTTATATTTTTTTTTACGTTACATGAGGTAGTAGTCTACCTATAGTTATTAAGTACGTTTACGTTTCAACCATCCTTCCAGTGGCAGTGACAATTAAACCGCCTGGTAGCGGCCCCCTGTAACTGTACACACAACGGGGTGTAATCCATCTGCAAACAGCTAGTTCTCTGAAAATTTCCCTAGCGTGTCAACAGAAATAGTGCAAAAACAAGTGTGATGAGTGTAGCGTCGGCAGAAGAACCAGTAAGTTCACTGCAATTGAGTTTAAAAATGTACTCATTACTTACAGTGAACAACAGTGTATAAACTAGAATGAACAGTAAGTGATTTTTTATTTATTAAATAACAACACAACTGTACAGAAAAACAATAAAACTTATAAATACCTTACACTAAAAACAAACTTAACTAGAACTAGAACTAAAATTAAATCTAAAACTAAAATTAAAGATAAAAAAATTCTCCCAAATCGCCGCCAATAGGGAGGGTGCCCAGAAAGGCTGTAAATTCACTACAATTAAGTTTAAAAATGTACTCATTACTTACAATGCACAACAGTATATAAACAATTTGGACAACTCTATGTCGGACACTATTGAAGTCGTAGCGCCTTTGACGACGATTTCTATGATGGTTTATAAACGAAGACGCGTCCCCTCCAAACATTTATAGGCAATGGGATATATGCGGTTAGAATCATTTTAACATATCCATCACTTCTTCTGTATTCGAAAATAGGGTATGCAAAATCTGCAAAACGCTACATATACAAACCACGACTATTTCGCATTTCGTTTTGCCATTTGTAGTACATTTTTAAGTTTTAAGTAGAGTGGTTAAATACTATTGTATTGTACTAATATTTAACCACGTTTTGTTTATACTATCTTATTAAATTGCTTTTGCTTTGTTTTTGATTTGAAACAAAACATGAGTTTTGCATGATGCTGCTATCTATACAGAATACCTTATCTGTTTTGAATATTGTTCACATCCATTGGGAAAACCTCAACTGTTACTATCTAAATGGGTTGTTAACAGTAATCTTTTATCCAAATAGAATATTGTATAAAAGACAAGAAGCAACTGCATACTCCACAACAACTAGTTGAAGCAAAAGCGCGAACGAACGATTACGAATCAACTACATCAACAAAATGGTTTCCAAGATTGTATTAGCTCTTTGCGTGATGGTAAGTGTCAAATGTAATATATATGTATGTATCAAGTCATAAGAAAAAAATCCGAACATAAAAACATGCACGTTTTGTGAAATATTACGCGATTTCCAAGACATTTCATAAACCTAGTACCCGACCATAGCTTGCACATCGGATACAACAGCAAACATCAGCTCTGTAGAGCGTTGTCTCTCTCCAACCTAAATGACTTCAGTTGTCTCTTTTCTAAGACCGACTTGCAAACTTTATGGTAGGGAACTATAATGCTTTGAGATCTATTTAATAGTAGATTGTTCAACAAGGGACTAAAACAAGCCATAATGTCACGAGATATTTAGACACCCGAGCATAGCGAGGGTGGCTATAACAGTTCGAGTGTCATTATGGTTGTTTAGTCTCGCGTTAAACACTCTACTTTTCACTTTGAATGCGAGGAAAAAAACGACGTTCTTTCTGTTATATAAAAAATTACAATACTGATTACAACAAAGCTTTCCATGTACAAATATGTTTTAATCTATCCTAAGAAAAATTAAAAAAAAAACGGGGTTTTTCTTTTCTTTTACTTTTTT
>BHDV01070077.1:23800-77395 GCA_005406045.1 Adoxophyes honmai | reverse complement strand
TAGCCCCTAGAGCTTAAAAAGGAGTTTTAGGCCCGCTATATAGGGACTAAAGAATCACTTTAAGAGCATGAGAAGTGAAAAAACTATTATGTTCTCTTCAGGTGGCTGTAGCTTCGGCCGTACCGGCAGCCGGTGGTGGCTGGGGCGCTGGCGCCTGGGGCGGTGGACCCGGAGCCGGGGGTTGGGGAGGCGGAGTCGGGGGCTGGGGCGCCGCCGGCGGCGTCAACCCGTGGATACCCCCGTGGGTGTCCTCCGCCCCTTGGTATCCCGCGTGGACCCCTTGCACCACTGTCGGAAGCGCCTGCCTGGATTGCAGCACCAGACTAGTCTGCACCAAGGTGGGCGGTCTCCAGCGAGCCTGCACTGACCCCACTCTGCCCTACTGCAACCTCGGAGAGTGCTCTGCTACCCCCTCTGCTGAGTGTGCCCCTGCTGCCCCTGCTACAGTCTAAAACCAACCCAGTGATCATTGAACAACGATGAACTCATCGTTGATTCGAGACCAAGATCATATACTCAAACGACTGTGTGGTTAACTGATCCTCATTTGTTTTTAGCTGTCACACACTGTGACGCGTTTTGTTAAATTGTAATAAACTGTGTATTTTCAATGGCTGTGTTTTAGTTTTCAATTGTAATCTAGATCATGTATATAGATGAATACCTCACTCTACTTTAAAATAGACAGTTGTAATATTTTTGTACTTAATAAACTGGAATTCATACCACTCTTCCATTTTATTTTCTGCCATCTTAGAAATAACTAAGTACTTAAATTAATTGCTTTTAAGGTTTTTTTTTATGGGAAAAGTCAAATATTTTCTGAAAAACGAATATTAGGAACATAACTGTCCGTGTGCTTGACACCTTAACAGAAAATACTTCATTCGCGTCGCAATATTTTCAATATTTTCGTCGCAGATGTCACAGTATACACAGTTTCGTTTAAGCTTGGACAAATAACGGACATTTGAATTTTTCTCAGGAATCCAAAAATAAAACTGTAAATCATTATTACAATAACACTTGTTACTGTTTGTTACAGTGTTCTCAATACAAACTGTATTACCATTTGCGGTGACGCCTTGGGTTTATTTAAGAATGCTTGAGGATTTGCCCGTTACAAATCTAATGCTGTATGCCGAAGTATAAGTACTTCTTAATTTGCCACTCGCACACATATACCTACTGATTCAACGAGTACATTACGAGTATCTACGTTTAATCCAGGTACATGGCAAATCTACCGCGATGCTCTTAGCAATCTAAGCCCCTGGCGGGGTTAGTAAATTGTCACGAGGAAGCTTGCTGTGTTTGCCAAGTTTTAGGAGACAAGGCTTTGTAAATACTGTTCCAATACCTAGGAATGTTTGCACTAGCCTCGGTGAAGTCAACAATCTATTTTTGGGTTTTCCCCTATGTAGGTGAATTAATTTTCCATTTTTATATTTCTTGCAGTAATTTGCCTGGAAGATCTTAAAACTACATAGAATTATAAATAATGTCACTATCGATATTAATAGAGTCGAGTGTGTTTTTGTGGGGTCGAAGACTGCAAATGGAAATCATAAAAACACATTTGTTTGGTTTGGTTTTTTAAATCCATTTCTTCCATGGGCGTCGTAAGAGGCGACTAAGGAAATATGTTTAGGTTCGCTTAATGCGACAGGTTAGCAAACAACCTGTCACTATTATAGCTTTCATCTATCTTTCAACCTGTAATCATGCTAAAAAGTCTACGGAACTTGAAATAGTAACTTTTTGACGATGTAACGTCTTGTATGCTCTGCCTATTCCAGGCCTGATGTTGTATGTATGTTATAGTTTTTTAAACCATGTCGGTTGCAGAACCAGAGACACTAATTTTTCGTATATATGTATCTACCTACCTACCTGTAAAGTACGAGTATAATTATTTTCCAGAAGACACTTCTTCAATTCAAAGAAATACGTACGGTATTGTAAAGTTTACATAATTTATGTTGTTCCATTTTATCGAAAATGAGATATCTGTACGTATTCGTAGTTATTCTAAAACGTGCATAAGCTCTTCAAGTGCTGCGGTAACTTACATGAAATAGCTGTATGGTTTTCCCTCTGGAATACGTAATGTAGTTTGGATGCAGGCTTTAAATAAAATAATAGTTTGCGGTATTAGCATTCAAGTTCGTTTTACACAATATAAAAGCTTCCAATATATACACGGTTATTCTCTACTTAGTTAAATGGATATTTGATGAATAGCAACTCTCTATTTCTTCCGTGGATGTCGTAAGAGGTGACTAAGGAATAGGTTAAGGTATACACAGGCTACCAACCTGTCATAGTACCAGAGCCCACGACCAAAACCATGTCTCATAGCAATACGGCAAAAACCCTATAAAATCGTTAGATTGTATGATTCTGAACCCGATTAGGTGTGTAGTAACGGTCGAAAGTGTAGCAACTGCGTGGGAGGCCATTTCTGCTGTGTCAAAAAAAAAGAGCAGTCGGTATTATAGCAATACGTCTGATAGTGAAAATGTACATAGATTTTATAATTCTATTACGAAAAAGTTTGTTTTCAGACATTTTGCGCGTAGCATATAGCCTGAGCCTCAATATGATTTTTAAATGATATCTGCTGAGTATCGAAAAGTTGTCTGATAGAGAAGGTGCTACACTTAATTTGTCTGATATAAATTTTTTGCACATGTGGACCACTTATTTTATCATGTCCAACAATTTTCAGACATATTGCTATGATACCGATCGGTAAAATTTGTTAACATTTTTAAAACGGTCTCAAAATTTAATGCGTTCACATTTCCGTCTGAAAATTGTTTTGTTCGCATCAAATAACCAAAATTTAGTAATAAAAAAGATTTTCAGACGTATTGCTACGAGACATTTTTTTTGTCTCATTTTTAATTTTATTAAGTTATTTTACGGGTTTGCGCTACACCACTAACGTCTGAAAAATATGTTTCCGGTTTCTCAGAACTATCATTCAACCACAGTCTGCAAATCAGACATATTGGTATGATGCAGTTCAGTAAAATTCTTTGAAAATTTTGAAAATTCGGTCAGATCAAACGCTACGCGGAAAATGTCTGATATTGGTATTTTCGAGTTCAGGATAATCGTATCTATCGATTTGATGCGGTTTTGGCCGTATTGCTATGAGACAAAAATGTTGGTCGTGGGCTCTGGTACTATCACTGTTGTAATGTAACCGCCAACTTAAGAGGGCGCACACATTTTTTACGAACGTAATATAAGATCAGGTGGGGGAAGAGAAATTCAGGGGCAGGGCAGGGGTAAGAGGCACCACAGACCATAACTCGTCGAGTTATGAGTGATTATGGTCTGTAGAGCCCTCTTATCCCTGCGTTTCTCTTCCCCCACCTGACCTTAGTGGTTTTGGACCAATGTTTAAAAAATCGTGAAATGTAAATTAACTCATATTTAGCCATGAAAAAAATATGGTTAGACTAAACATATTCTGTAAATTTACAATAAAATTGTTTCATTTGTAATTACATTAAAATCAATGAGAAAAAAAATAAAGTAATGGTTCAACTTTCAAATTATGTAAAATGATATTTGAACAATAAAAACCAATAATTTGATTCATGTTAATCCGTTAATCCCCAGTAGACTATATTGTCTATCAGATAATAACAAGTTTATATCGTTTATGGTAAATTTTAATGGCAAATTTTCAAGTGAAAGACAGCTCTGACGCGTATTTTTGTGAAAACCCTTCAACAAATTGGCTAAGTAAAAGAAATCTGTGTTGCTAATAAAATATTTTTCTCCGTTAATCCCTAGAAAAAGAGTTTATTTATATGTTACAGTAGTTTTTCTTTAAAAACTTAAAGATTTATAGCTTTCTAAAGCATTGGAAAAACATCAAAATCACCGAATTTTGTGTGCACGCTCTTAAAATTTTAAAAATACTTACGCTAGAAGTGGTCACGAAGCGTGAAATATTCGCATCTTTGTAGCGTTAACTGCAAAAGGAAGTCTGTAATCGCAAAAGTATTTTTTATGATGCAAGTACAAGTTTATCTTCAGATTTTTTCTTCACTTCGATTTTATTAACGTTAGGAATATCTAACATAGGTTTCGGGTCCGTTTGCAAATATATCGACGGTGGAAATTTCAAATGTCGTAAGGGACATTAGGGCATAGGGACATAGGGATATGACTACTTAATGGTCGTTGAGACATATTTTTTCACTCAGTCGGTATTATTACCGTATCACACGTTGTAGGTACATTCTACTCTACGAATTTAGCGCTACTCGTAACGAAGGACGTCACATAAATATTAAATTTTCCCGGTTGGTAAAACCTAGAATTACTTGATTGATCTGATAGTGGAAGTACTTTATTTATTCCCACTTGGGAAAACAACAATTTTCAAATCGCTACAGAGATAAGCAACACCAACAGAATCATGTCAATTATGAGCTTAAGTTCGGGTAGGCAATCCCATCACTATGGATACGTACCTATATGGTAGTAAGTATGTATAATGTTACATGCAAATTTCAGTCGATCATTGTCTTTTAGATTGGTAGTTAATTTTATTGCATGGCAAAGATAGCTTTCGAAGTAGTTACTCTAAAATATCTGTTATTCCGAGTAGGTAGGTACATTAATCATTAATCATAACTTCCTTAATTGTAAATAAAAAATATTAAAGATAAGTTCTTTAACTATACTAAGGTAAATTTAGTGTAAGTACTTCGCTGTGAAAGATTGTGGAACGAATTACACTTACCTAGATTGAAAATTGGGAAAAATTAGTTGTCAATTTCTTTGACTGTCTAAAGATAAACTTCTCTTTAACGTTTCAGTTTTTATCGTTAAATTCAAGTGGTTTCCGTTTAACGATTTTCTTCTAGCCTTCGTTTTGGCATCTCATGTAAACAAATACATTCCTTTTGACAGGGCAACAGGGAAACCCCATAATGCTCTCTCTATATCGCAGACCATTCCCGTTGGTTCGATAACGTATCGATAGACAGTATAAAAGCAATGCGCTGCAAGCCTATGCATTGAAGTATTCAATTGGAAGCGAATATGTCGATAACCAAACACACCGTTTGCCTGTTGGCATTGGTAAGTAAATGCCAACATTTAGTAGAAGTTATTTTTGAACTTACGCAAAATTTCAAGTAAGTAATTTATTTGCTCAATTGTAACAAAATCTGAATAAATGTATTGACTACCTACATCATTGATCTAATACTACTACGTATAGATTTGACATCGCCTCACCACGTAATGTCCCACTCAAGTGCGGCCAATTGGCCGCACTGCATTCGCACTGCCAATAGTCGCTCGCCGGCTCTCGAGTTGTGAACGAGTCGTGTTGAAAGACATTTAAAATGCCCTCATGCGTATTAAAAGGTTGCACAAGTAATTCCACCAATACTGCGAAGTGCGAAAGAGTAACTTTCCATCGCTGAGTAACTAAATTATCACTTTAAACCATTTTTAAACATTATTTCGATGAAAATATTTACTTGACGCCATGTTGCGTCATTTGTCATAGACTAAAAAATATAAGATAGGACATTCCGTGTATAGATAGGGTAGTAAGTGACGGCCACATGTATTTGAATTTTTATAACTTTTATAAGATAAAAACATATATTATGTGTTTATAAATTAAAAAATCCGGCCAAGTGCGAGTCGGACTCGCGCACGAAAGCGATAATAAAAAGTTGAACTTTATTCCATAGTATCTCAGCGTTGGTTGATCTGATAGAAAAGTTTACTTGACGTTTTATGCTTATTTACCCAATTAAATAGGCGGAATATTCGATTGATACGCGACCGAATGAATCTCAGCAACAAAGTGTCGCGTCTACATGACGGCAACGTTGCTTCTAATCTATGACTCGTTAGCCACGCCCACGCTCCCCGCGCTGTCGGGCTTGCCCCACAGACTTTGTTCGCGTTGTCACTTCTATTACCTATACTTCAATGACCTACATTAAAGATTTATGTTTCATACACATATTTAGATATTAGAATTTTTGAATACATGTGCTCTACCTACCCCTCTTGGGAATACAGGCGTGTGAATATGTACCTATTTATGTATGTATGTATGTATTTAGTTATTACCTTGAACAATTACTATTTCTCTTTTGTAAAATAATATTTAAATTCCCAAAAGTACATTAATCAACATCTTCCAAGTACAAAATTAAATCATTATTCGACTTACCTTTACAGTTTACCATCCTGAGCATGGCATCAGGCGCTAACCAAGATAAATTTCGGATGAAGAGACAAGCCGAAGATGAAGCAGTAATCGATGACGCTGAGGCTTTTGATGTAGCTGAAGACACCGAAGCAGGCGATGTAGAAGCTGTTATCGGATTGGCCAAAGACGACAAAGTTAAGAACTGGACCACTTGCGACTGGAGAGCTATCCCCAAGTTTACGTGCCACGATTGCAACACTCGTCTTATCTGCAAGCCTGTTGGAGGAATCCTGAAGTACTGCAGCAGCGCTGCCACGCCTCACTGCAGAAACGGCTTCTGCTCTGCTATTCCCAGTGACGAGTGCGCCAGCGAGGAATAAATAGAAGAAATTCAGAAAGTCACCTGACACCCCAGTCAAATCTAAAACGCATCCAATGTGTTTGTCATTATTATTACCTCAAATTCGCAGTAACTAAATACCTAAAATGTAGCTTTGATCATTCATTTCCAATAATAAAAGTAATAGTAAAACACCAGTGTTTATTCTTCTATTTCAAATTTGTCACGATCGATGGTGGAGGATGCACATTATCCAATAAAATACAACGTAACGATAATTCATTTATTTTGTGCACACGCTGTTACGTTATACAAATTACTTTGTCACTTTTACTTTTTAACAATATTTTGCTAAAAAATAACTAGACGCATCGTCACATTGCCTGGTACACATTGATTTTGTTTTCAAAAAATCTGAGTTCAGGTTAAAACAAGATCAAAGTATAATCATAACATGTTTCTAGAAATACCTAAAAATACCTTATTACTGAAGCAAAACAAGGAAAATGCAACTGCCATAAAAAAGGTCAATAGAATAAGCTTTCTATTTCAGTTAACAAATAATAGAAAATTTCTGTTGGAAAACAATACGCGTCGTATTGACTTTCCACTAGGAAAACCCGGTGTTGTCTAGCAATAGGTTGTGATAAGGCTCCGATAGGAAGTATAAAAGCCGAGGATTGCATTCAGATGCATTAAAGTTACATTGCACGATCAATATGTCGATTCTGAAATGCACAGTCTGCCTGTTGGCGATGGTAAGTTTTCCAACTTTCAGCCATTACGAGTACGTTTCATTTTGAAAATTACTTTATTTTTTACTTGGTCAGAAGTTCACAACAGGATCATAATTAAATTTAAATAAAATATAAAGTCAGCTCTTGTTTGCCTGTGACCTTACTACTAAAGCCACATAAAAACTTTTGACTGTAAGTACAGTGCAATGCGTTAGCGTGCATGATGAAGTTCTGTACAAGTAATTTTCCTATCTCTAGTAAACAAACGATAGATTGAATATTGGGACATGCCGTCAGAGGACATCACGTTAAAACGTTTTTTTTATTTCCAGTTCGCGATCTTCGGCCTAGCATTAGGCCAGGTGTCTCAAGGTGGTCCTCATACATCCCAAGGAGGACCACACGAGAACCAGGGCCGAGCGAAGAGGCAAGCGGAGCAAGGCGGCGCCGGTAACGTAGACGAAGTGGTCAGAGGCAACGCTAACTGGACCACCTGTGATGTCACCGTTGACCCCAAGTTCAGCTGCCAGGACTGTAACACCAGGGTCATCTGTCTTCCGATTGGAGGGAAAGTGATTACCTGCAATAATGTGTATGCGCCGTACTGCAACAGCGGGTTCTGTTCGCCAATCCCTAGTGCCGATTGCGCTACTGCTTAGGGAAGTGTGATTTCTTATTTACCAGCAATGCTTTTTTTAACTTTCATTTTAAGGAGGAATCAAAAATTCCTATAAAACTTTACGAGTATACTATTGGTTTTTTTCTGGACGGCATGTGTACCTTTTTATTTTAAGTAGGTACGAGCCCATAAAACATTGTAAAGCATTATAAAGTGTTGCATTTTTTTCATTATTAGGTCGTTTTATTGCATATCGGGGGTTAATGATTGAATTTCAAGGCTTAAATTGACTTTGGCACCATTAGCTTATTTGTACGTAGCTAAATTGTTTGATACAGATTTTAAATTTTTAGTTTTAAAATATGATTATTTGTGTAAACATTGTAAATACTTACTCAGTAATTTCATTTCACTGAATAAAATTTGAGGCAAATGCAATTTATTTCATTTATTTCACGTGGACACTAAAACGTCCGCACCAAGAATCCAATTAGGTCCTGAGTTGTCTGTCGGTTTGTAATGTTTGTATAAAAGTCCCACATAGCGTAGTAATGAAAATTCTTCCCCATTATTGTGTAGCGGCTACTGACAACTCGCCAGACCCGTGTCAGCGCTCGATATTTAACATGAGTGTGTTCAAACACTCTGTATGAGGGGATTTGTGAGGTAGTTTTGATATTTCTACTCTTGTGTGGTAGCGTCTAATAACACCTTGGTTTAAAGTTTTCTCACTGTGTTTTACTAGTCGTTAGGCAGGTAAGAAGGTATCCACCTCAGTTAACATTAGTAACTTTTGATTTTCAGTAAGCTTCAGTTACATTTACATCTTATCAATTTTAGCTTTGCTAGATATGGAAAATTAGAGTTGGCAGCCATTCCGAGATAAACAACAATTACATACAACGAAAGCAATTAATTATTAGTTTGTTAGTTCAACATAACCATAACCAAACAAAGTTCAGAGTTTTCTTTATCTACAACGACAATCTGCCAACATGATAACTCTGTTGATTTGTGATAGAACATATTTTGTGATTGTTGCGCAACAGTCGTAAAAGATAGATCCCAATGTCACACACACTTTTCCCTAAAATTTCCATAATGTTCCTAATCTATTTCTTAAAGTCGCATAGTGATCTGCAAAATAGGATGAAATTCAATCTCGAGGGTCAAATACCGAATAGAAATAACAACATTGCTAGCCGGACCTAAGCCGAAGACGGTGGGCATTTGATATCGTTCGCGATGTCGCTCCAAAACTAGTCCCTTATTTTCGTCTCACTTTATCCAGCACTTTGCATGAAGGTTTGAGTGAGAGGGGTTCTCGTTCGCGATGAGCTGCGATATTATTTGTGAGCTAGTCGAATACAGGCCCCGAACATCAAAAGCCATCACTTAAGCCGGCAATTGGTTTCTCCGCTCGATTTACGTCAACAAGAATCCAGCCAAGACTCGTAAACAATGTCGAACTAGATCTAATATTAACTGTAACAGCCTGAGTTACAGTTCTAATTAACGCTGTTCAATACAGACAGTGTCGAGGACTTAAGGCATTCTTGTCTTACCTAATTGGCTATAGTGAATAGGAGGCTGATACTTAATTGCTAAAATGCAAGGTTGCATTAATTATAGATCGGTAAAACTTAACTTCCACAAGTAATAGAAAAACGTCATAAGCTGAGCCATGGCTGAAGTTATTTTAGGTTTTTATTAACACTTAGTACTTAGTTTCTTTGTCACTTACTTAGTCACCGCGGTCTCACCAGCAAACTTTTGGAATAAGGAGAAAACAAACTCAATTAAAGTCGAAAATAAATAAAAATTGTATATTACATTAACTTTAAAACTCACAGTGACTTAAAATAAATTACTCATAAGCTTCCAAGGCTTCATCGGTGACAGTTTCAACTTCAGCTTCAACTACTACGCACTCGGCGCTGGGTGTATTCGAGCACCGACCATTCACGCAGTAAGGAGTCCATCCGAAGCAGTTCCTCAGCACTCCCCCCTTTGGCGTGCAGTGAAGAGTGCTGGAGCAGTCGTTGCAGACGGGACCGCTCTTATAAGTGTCGTAATTGAACTCGCATTCCACCCATTTGGGGATCCAGGGGAGATCTGGGGGCATTTCTCTGGGAAGGTCTTGCACGCGCTGGGATTCCGCAATCGCAACCATTGCCACCTGCAAATTCGTGTTATCAGTTAGTTGATAAATGGAATAACAAATTTATTAAAATTTAAATAATAAATATTTTAAATTTATTATAATTTATTAAATTTATTAAAATTTTAAATGGCGAGAAATAACGCTTTATTCTTCATAATTGTAGCAAGCAGATATACGTAATTTTAACTGCATAATGGGAATATAGACAACTCTAAATGGCACAAAATATAACACTTACATAACAACCCTATCATCTAAAAAAACAATTACCGACTAAATCTATTTAAACTAACTAAAATTTAACTAACTACCAATAAAAATAATTTATTTCATTTAGATAACTTAACTTACCAGTAAAACGGCCAATTTGATGAGAGCAGCCATTTTCGATCCTTAGCTATGAATTATCTTAACCAAAGTGATCTCTTTTTTGCTTTTATACATTGAGAATCGTCAATATCTCTATTTATCTGTTTATATCAGTTTATCGAAGAAAACCCAACATTCATGTGCTTATCACCTTGACTCATCGGCAGGATTTATCTAAAATATGAGAATATGACATTGATCTCCGGGGTGGTCTTATGTAGGTACGAAGTTGCTAAGTACTCGTTGTTGTTCTTTCTTACCTCAGCAGATGAATCACAATTTGTGATTATTTTACGTACTTAATTGATTTATTCATTGCATTGTAGAAATTAAACGTGTATACCTTACAATGACTAAAATTCCATATAAATAAGCCCTTTCGAATTGGTCCAGAAGCAAAACTCTTCATAAAATGGATATTTCCAATAAAGTAGACATGAAGGTAAACATCGTAATTCATGTTCCCCTAATTGTGTAAGATTCCTTTGTAAGTGTAAAACGACACGACTCACGATCCACATTTTACCCTTTTGTTCGTCCGAGTGACATGACGCCAGACGTAGGCTCCAAATGAAAGCCTCTTTCAGCTAGTACTATGCTTGTTTACAGGAAGCCAGCTCCCGCGTTGTTTGCTTTAGGCTCATGTCCGTGTAGGGCTGACGGCGCATCAAACTGAGTGAATATTTGAACGAGATAAGTAAGGAGTAATTAAACACTGGCCAGCGCGCAGTTGATTACGTATCATTGTGGGGAATATTGTAATTTAGAGCTCTCTTTACTTTTATAGCACTTAAATATTGAGACTCTTATAAGAACAAAGTACTGATTTCATTGCAGGGTTTTATTGTTTTATCGTAAATGTTTAGACTAAAAAATCTACTTAATAGGGAATTATAATTAGGATTTATGAATACGTACATACATATTCTCACGCCTGTATTCCCAAGAGGGGTTGGCAGAGCACATGAATTCAAAAATCCAGTGCTACGTTTAGCAATGTTAGGGTAACGAGATAGTTAAACGTGGATATTGCAGTGACAGGTGGCTAGCCCATCGCCCACAATAGGTACACTAACCCTTTCCCAGAGTCGACTCTTACGACACCCACGGGAAGAATGGAGGAGGTGCTATTCTAACCCGGCACCCGGCACCACACGGGCTTTGATGAATGGTAAGGCTAATGTTTGTAAACGGTAGTCGTGATACAAAATGACGTTTTTTAGAAACAAAAATAAATTACAAAATGTTACGCCGACGTTTATGCTAAAGAATACGTTAAAAAAACAAGTTTTGTTCATAGCGGGGTGAATAAAATTAGGCCCAACCTACACGCAAATTTGAATGTACCATCGCGAACAGGGATTGTTGAGCCACTTACCTATGTTTGTAACTTGGTCGTGTAATACTAATCCAATAGATAACATCTGTCAGTCACATCGGTCATTGATTACACGTCTAAATTGCGAACAGTGGCAAGTGGCTCAACAATCCCTGTTCGTGACTGTAGCTGCTTACAAATAAGGGCGCAGTTTATACCGCTTTCGTATATTTTAAAAAGGATTTAATTCAGACCCGTTGATTTAAATACAAGGATAATGTCCTTCGAAATGTTTTAAAACTTCGACTGGATATCGTTCTAATTTTAAAACCACTTTGCCACCACCCACCAGTTATAACTTTCATAAGTAGGTACCTATTTATCGTGTGTTTTGCTCCAAGGTAAGGGTACTTGCCTCTAAACGATGTCGTTCCTATCGATGGACCAAGCCAATTCGCTATTATAATGTAGATAACTCTATAGACAGACCACACAGCATTAATATCACTTGAGTCCAGGCCACGTGCTAATTGAAATAAAATCTACATTCATTAAAATATTAGCACCAAGACCGCCATCCCTGCGGATCGCCATTTGCATAATTCCATTCTCATTTAACTGCATATAAACTGGGGCTTGTTGTAAACCGGCCACAGCGTATTTCAATTGGCTGAAGAAGACATCTCAAAATTATTCGAAGTACGAGTACGATTAGATACCGAACGACAGGATGATGAAAATAACGCTCTTCGTGTTTTTCACGGTGCTTGTAAGTAATTTAAGTTAGATATAAGTGCAAAAACTAGCCGTCTTAAGAGTACAGCAATATACCTGGCGACCAGTAAAAGTAGCTCTACAAGTTTTTAGAAGAAAACAGACAGAAAAGTCACAGCTTATTACTATGTCTTACGGAAGTACTTTAGTTCCCTCCTGAGGGTTCTGGCGGATTTCCCCTAGCAAGTATAAATCAGGCAGGTAAAGGTTTGCGAATACTAATAAATATTATCTTTAGAAATCCGCAATGTGGACCAAAAGGCTGACAACTTACCCCTTACTTTATAGCTTTGTGGATACATCGGTTGAAACATACAGGACACCAGTACTCCTTACAAAACACACATACATACATAACCGTCACGTCTTATTTTCTGCGAGGTAGGCAGAGACAACAGAGCGCCGTTCGCCCCTATTAACGACTTGGCTAAAGTGGATTCGTGTTTTTGCAGGCTACCATGCACCTATCTCTGGCTCAAAGTGAGAATAACACCTCCGATGGACGCCCGTCTAATCAGAACCACGCCAGCATGTTCGGTTTCCCATTGCCCTTCGACTTCTCCCAAATCCCATTCTTTGGTGGACAACGCGAGGCTGAAGTCTCTGCTCCTGCTGATGCCTCTAATACTGAAGAGAACAGCGAAGACCCGGAACATCAGAATAGATTCTTCTTCCATCTATTCTCGCCTTCCGTTTTCGTGTCATGTAACTCTACGACTCAGGTAAGCCTCACTATTCATTTGATGGAGGTATCTTGGTACTGTCCCCGATATTTAACTTGGCCATATTTCTTTAAAAATTACAAGATTGACTTGCACTGATCTGAGTTAAATGTAACACGGTGTTAACTTTACATCAGTCAATTAACCTATTATTTACTTATGGTTAAGATTTGAAGCATCAGCAAGCGACTTATTCAATGACCTTAACTTGACGGCTGTTACTGCTGAAAATATTTAAATATTATGCCTCAACTACGTCATGGTGAAGTATTTCATTACGATCTACAACTGATTCCTGACCCATCATAGAATCTATTCACAGTGGCCAAAAGTGAAATGGCATTGCTTGACACTGAGAATCTTAATTGTTTATTTTGACAACGTTGTACGGTGGGTCAGACATGAATTGGTTGGACTTGTCCAGGCTGGAGCCACTTGCACCAGCTGCACGACAGCCCTGCGCTGCGGCAGCAACAACGTGGGCCGCCTGCAGTACTGCCGCGGACTGCACCCCTACTGTAACATCGGAAGGTGCTCCTTCTTCCCGGGAGAGCTGTGCGCTACCACTACTAACTCCACTGGTTAACTCATGTAAGTTTCCAACGAAAATTAAATAAGTGTAATTTTATTGGCTAGTTCTGTCTTATGTGGAACAAAACATGATAGATTAACTTCAGTATGTAGTTATTAAGTTAGTTCTGGTACTTGTACGAGTATCTTAAAGAGTAGATGCTTAAGGTAGCTTTCTTCATTTTGTTTAGTACCATTGCCCCTAGACAGAATACTTAAGCAAGCCGCACACCAGATATACAATTGTTTCTCCACAATTGTAGCGCCACATTTGAAACACGACACATTTAACGCCCCCATATATTCCTACGTGAGCACGCACACTGACGCCACAAAGTGCGCCCGCAGATTTTTAGATACAATAGTTTTACTTACCTACTTCGAATTATTATTATAACTAAATTCTTATTCCTAATTTTCATGGACAATTCGCATTATGTTACCATTTGTTTACAAAGTTATGTATCCACTAAGTATGTTTTGTAAGTGTGTGTCCTACCTACGTAGTGAAGTTGATGATTGTGTTTGCCCTAATGGAGACCTCTCCGCAATGTGTTTTTTCATTTCGGTTTTTATTCAGACTTGTTCAGCAAAACTGTATATAAACTGTGTTTCATTTAAAGGATCTTATTAATTCATTACAGATAAGAAGAAAAACTGCATCACGTCTTCGTCCGTTACGGACATTATAAATTTTTAACCCGGAATATAATAAGAATAATGAAATGAATAAAAGGTATTTAACAAGAAAAATTGTATTATTTGCTATTCTGTGTTAATTTATTCGTCACGCTTAAATTCGGGGAAATTTTTAGTTTCAAGTGTTGTTTTTTTTATTTAAGTTTTATTTATTACTTATTTATGAAAACAGCGCCAATGAGTAAATATCAACCTTCTAAAATTTACCTGTGATTTCTATGAGTATGACCTGTGTTAAGAAAGGGGATAATTATGTGTTTCGAATTTCAAAGAATCAAATAAAACGAATGAAACCCGTGTGGTGCCGGGTTAGAATAACCCGTGTGATGCCGGGTTAGAATAGCACCTCCCCCTTTCTTCCCGTGGGTGTCGTAGGAGTCGACTCTGGGAAAGAGTTAGTGTATTGTAAGCGATGGGCTAGCAACCTGTCACTGCAATATCACGTTTAACCATCTGGTTACCCTGCTGAAATTGCTAAACGTGGCACTGGATTTTTGAATTCATGTGCTCTGCCTACCCCTCTTGGGAACACGGGCGTGAGAATATGTATGTATGTATGTAAATAAAACGACTATTGGCACGGTTGTCTATATTTACAATAAACACGACAGTAAAATTTTATACTTATTATAAATTCATTTTAAAAATATTACTGGTAGCATAGTTACCTCACATTAAACAGAATTAAGGACTACAGTAGAAATATAATGGTTTAATTTTTTTATTATCTTTTCATGGTCACTTTAGATTGCATTTATTGTCAAATTTCTTCAGCCAAGAAATTTAAGAGTAAGTCATAGAACCGTACAGATCCTGGATAAAATTCTAGTTATTTCAAGATGACTAAATCTTATCACAGACCTCTTTAATAGTAAAGAAAAAGTACTGTTTTTTTTATTTAATACGTACCTATAGTACTACATTTTAAATGTACTTAACAAATGACGTATTAATTTTATCAGCGAATAAATTTCTCATTTTAAAGCCTTCGACTGTCTTAAAGCATACGCGTTAGAAGCAACATATTGTATGTTATTCAATTTATTTGTCAAACACAGCGAGTCCTGTCGAGTAGAGAGGGAGACTTACACGCTATCGAAGGACAACGGCTAACTTTAGCGATAGATCTAACACCTTCTTATTTGATTTGTTATTTTATAACATCGGCAAGAAGACATCAAGTCTGACAATCAAGTATCCTTAGGTCTATGTTATTTATGAAAATGCTATTTAACTCTTATAAAGACAAAAGTGTCATGTTTTTTACTTTTTTTTTACTATTCTTGTATTGTGATTGACAACATAAACTTATTAGGTAATTAGTTAAACAATATCTGTCACGTGTATCAATGGCCAAAGTCGTTTGTATAAAAATTATCCATTCCGCCGTAGTCTAATTATCACTAGCCTACTGATATAAACTTATACTCGTGCTTAATTAGTTCATTGTCACAACAACATTTAACATCAATACAATATTGTTTATTATTTAGGTTAAAATTATTGTCTATCTTATATCCGGTATCCATTTCCCTGCGGTATAAAAAACTATTACTTGCTGAGCAAAACTTTGAAAAAATATTCCGTAAAAGAACATCTGAGCAAAGTAACAAAGTATACTATAAAAGTTAATAATTGATCGGCGACATTACATAAATTGTCACTCGATAATTATTAGCTCATCCAACAGGCAGCTGAAGGTGAATTGGCTAACCGCAAAATTAGGACAGCATAATGGTCATGACATGGTTCCCATAAATTGACGAGTCATTTAAGACGGCTGGTTGACGCTCTGCCTGGACTGGTGCTGGGCGTGTGGTAAACAGAGCGGCGGTCTAAGCGGGCCGCCGCCGCGCCCCGCCCCGCCCGCAGTTGCACGGCTACTGATTCTTGCGACGCCCCGGGAGACTGCTGTTCGGATAATTCTTCCTCAGTAGAATATTATCAACAGCCGGCAGGAGCAGATACCGTTTGCCCGATGTGTGGTAGGGAACTTTGAGCGACCTAAAATAATAGAACTTGGGGACATCTTTGTTGTTCACCTGCCACCTGTTTTTGGTGAATGGCTCGATGGGGTTCAACGGTGGGAAGGGGCTGGGCAGATCGTTGTCTAGCGGTCGGTGGAGGAGCCGGCCGGTCGGGTGCGAGTGAGCAGGTACTGGCGGCGGCGATACGTCGGAGTCGTCTGGATCGACTGGCTCAGCTTCGGCACTAGCGATATATTGCCTGCGAACAAAACACCTTCGTTTCATAGACAGTTTAAATTGAAGCAGCCTGTGGTACAATACTTCAAAATTATTACAATCCCTAAATAACTCACATTTCTATCGGTAATTCACCCTAGTAAACCTAAAGCCTCATTTCCATTTCATAAAGACGGATAATATTATACAGGCTTCACCCGAGACAAGTTCAAATTTAAAGTGTCAGGTTCTAGTTTAAAGTGCCACTGATCCTCAGAACAAACAGGGTTCAGTTTTATGTTGGAAATACATACCTAATTCCGAAATTCTCGTCAGGGGAATGCTTCCTGCAAAATAAAAGAATATTTGAACAACACTTGAATGGACCAAAGTTTGAAATCTAACATCAACAAACAACCCTTCTAGTTCTCATCACTCTCTAGCTAAACGTTAACGTTCGCGCTATACATATAGTTTTAGTCTAAACACAAATTGTATAATTTACACGGCCATGCTGTTTCTAATTGTGCATCCCACGCCGTTGCGCTATGAATATGTTATGCAACTAAAGTATGACACCCACGCCACGAGCGCGTGTGGACATTTTGCTCCAACAACCATGCGACACTCATTATCTTCGCCATCTCGGACATCTCGGTACACTAATTGTACCATTGCTGCACCTGTTTGTTAGTACTTGGAATGGCTTGCTGCTATAAACATTGATCCACCTATGGAAAATTCAACGGTTGCATTCAATACCTAAACACTTATCATGCCTCTATTATCGTCATTACTTTAAACTACAGTCAAATCCTAATTTCAAAGCGTTTAAAGCACTGGGAACCTGCCTTATCTACTGCATCAAATTGACATAGAACACACACTATTACACCGATGTCTATTTATAACATCCGAACTCCACAAGACCTGTACATTTCCTGACTAGGCCAAAGCAGTCTGGCGCGGCCAGATCGGCTATAGCGTCCTCCTGAAAACCTAAACGACGGCAGTAAGCCTAACCGGGCCAGGGACCCAATGTGACGCTTGTCAAAATTATCGCGCACATCGCTATCTTCATCTGTAACAGACGCAATCAAGGCAAGGCCAATTACCTCTCAGTATAAAGCATGTTATTTAATTTCAATGATCGCACGAATAAATAATAACACTTACCCACGGAGCGCTTGTCTTCATTCTCAACATCACTGGCATCTGGCTCATGAATATCATTATGCTCGATAACATCGGGAAGTGAAAGTATGTATCGTTTGGTCCTAGTGTTTTGATCTCCAAAGGTCGGCCTGTACATTCCCAGTACAGGCAAGCCAGCGGATCCCCGTTTGAAATACCAATTATCATAATCCTCTGACGGATTTGCATATCCATTCTCATCCAAGTACTCGTATTCACTCTGCGGCATCGGGCCACCCCTCTTGTACACTTGTGACAGAGGGGGGAACATGTCTGGATTCACCGATTGTTGAAAGTCATACATTTCATTCGCATCAAAAGGCCCGTCGATGTCAGAGAGCGGCGGCACGGGATTCTGATAAAACGGAAAGTAATATTCATCGCCATTAGCTACGTCCTTTTTGTGCAGGTGAATCATGCCATTCCGGGCTAACGCGGCGACATTGCGCTTATCGGTTTGCTGACTGTACTGCCCTCTTCCGCCGCGATAACCGTCTCTGGCTAGAGCTTGGACATTCCTTTTCATAGCGGAGTAGCTGCGAAGTCGCGCTATGGAAGCCATGTTCCGTTTTTCGTGGGACTCTTCGTCGTCTGGCTCTTGCTTATCGGTCCCGTCGTAAGGTGCTCTGAATGTAGGTAACTGACCATTTTTGGCCAGAGTTGAGATGCTCCTCTTAAAGGACGAGGATCCTCTTAGATAACCTGCTCTAGCTAAAGCCGCTATATTTCTTCTTGGGAACGTGGGCCATTGATTTGGAACTGGTAGAGCAGGCATGCTCACCACCTAGCAAATAACACAAATAAGTAGACTCTATTTACTCAAAACCTTGCAAAAACTAACTTTAGAAAAAGCATTGTAATTAAAAACGGAGTATTTACCTGCTCAATATACGAGGAGAAGGCCAGGGCTACCGTGGCCACCAGCAGCAAGCAGCCGCGGTGCTTGGCTGTACTCATCCCTCTGAATTCCCTCATCTAATTGCATGTTACAAACAATAATAATGCATATAAATTTATGACATGTAGTCAGTTTGTTAAGAGGAAATATGCCGGTCGAAGGAATTGAAAAATAGGTATTTGCTAAATCTATTGCTGTCGCGCCGTGACCTGCCCAAACGACGTCGAGTGCGATAAGAACAACTACAGCTCGGACCGAAAATACCTATGAAAATTATTCAAAAACAACGTTTCGTAGTCCCCTGATTTCTTCTCCAAAACTTAACCGATTAAATATGTTTTTACATTAAATATTAAAAAAATGTCATAACTGTGTTTCTATGTTCTTATATTTTGATATAATTGTGTTAAAATTGGTTTCTAGAGGTTTGAACACAACGGAAAAATCTTACCAATTTTTCATGTTTTTGAAGGTTAATATCTCTTTTAATAATTCAATAAAGAAAAAAAGGAAAACATAGGAACATGCTAATATATGATTAGATTGTTGATGTAAAAAATCATTGTTCTACGGGTAATATCCAGCGAGGAATCAGGGGACTACGTTGCCATACAAAATATGACCGCTCCATTTCCTCTTAAGAAAAAATACCGCTCCGTTGATACTTACAACAGACAACAGTACCATACTATGAGTTCACAATGACCATGCTCGCTAATAACATAAACGATTTGTATGGAGAATTTTATTTCCACGAGTGACCGCTGGCAGCGCTGTTAGAATTTACCAACATGTTGCTAGCGAACGTGACCATTAACACATGGAAATGGTAATTACCTACTATCGAAAATGTCAGTAGATCCAAACGGTCTTTTCACTTAGTCCTACAATCCTAGTCCTATTATCATCACTTTCAGACTGACTAGTTTAACGCATACTTATTTTGTACGTCACGTTTTACTATGTCACGTTTCATGTGCTCTGGCCATTAAGGATAGAACCTATAGAGTACTAATGTCATCTTGGTTGTTCGGAAATTATTCCGCAAAACAATTGAAGTGATCGCAGTGCTCTTATTGGCCGGTCCAAGATCACGCGTAACGCTAGTGCCTTTTTCTCTACGGTTATTGGCTCTGTACAGTTTCTGTGACAGTGACGCTGACGTTTAGTATGTTGAAATCAACAAACTTTTTCGGACTGGGGTTGCGAACATTGTTTCTCTTTAGGTTCTATCCTCTATGGCTCTGGCCTACCCCATTTGGGAACACAGGCGTGATGATGCGTATGTATGTAGGTATGTTATTTTGTACAAAGTTAATTTCAGGTATTTCACACCTAGCAAATCCAATTATAGACTTCGGTATACCTATATAACTACACCTACTTAGTATCGGACAATTCGGCACCTTCTTCTTTAAAAAAAGTCACTGATTCAATTTATACCTAAGTACTTAACACGGCGGGAGGCGCGCCCCATAATGCAACACGGATGGTCGCTACTGGGTAAAAAATACCACAATGTGTTTATTGTAAAAGTGGTGGTTTGTTATAGGTATTTCAATAAAACATTATTTTATATTATATTTTGTTATATTTTCAACGAAATAATCTGAGAAAAAAGTAGTTACCTCTTAAAACAAAATTATTATCTTTTTTTAAAGACACAGCATATAAATCAGCATTATTTTGCACATAGCTTATAAAAAACCAAAAATTTGACCATAAACAAATAAAAAAAATGTAAACACGAGATCAATACAGAATTAGTATCTTGTGTTCTTACTTATAATGATAAATATGACATGCATTAATTTGGCATTTTTTTGAATTTTTATGATCACTTTCCTTACAATGTGGCACATTGAATGTTAATCTGACTGTACTTTTTGGGCTCATTCTTCACAAACACACTATAGTTATGCTCTTTACATATTTTTATGACATAAATATCATAAATTTCAATCAGTGTCTTTACTGTCTGTTTGTCTTCTCCTTCATGCTCTGAATTACTTTCATGTTTACTATATTTTTCATTGTCTTCAATTTTAGAATTATTTTCTTCTTGACTATTTCCTAAATGCAGTAAAAGTTCTATTTGTTCTTCAATGAGTGGAAATAAGGCATATTTATAATCTAAATCAACAAAAATGTAAAATGTAGACTGTTAAAAATAATGACACAAATAGTCGCTACTGGGTTAAAAATACCCATTCGCACTTTAGATGTGTGTTTTAGCCGAAAGCCGCATGCACATTGCCTACATATTCCAAAAAGCAGTCTAACGTACGTTTCTCGGAAGGTACCTAAAGTGACTCGGCTCAAAATTAAGTAATAAAATAAATATTTGCGAATTTATGCACCGTGTGGTAAATTTTACCCGGTAGCGCCTCCCGCCGTGTTAAGGCGTTTGCTTTATAAAAGAACAATTCACTCCGGAACGATAATAAAGAATAAAAAAACATCTCAATAAATATCTATCCTCCATCAACAATAGTGCGGGATTATACTGAATACCAAAATCTAGTCTGAAGGATATTCAATTTGTACTCGCGGAGCGAATTGAATTATAAAAGTCGCAGACGCCAGCGATAATAACCTGCCGCCTGTCAATGAAAAGCGTGCAAAACGGATATTCAATTACGCTGAGACGAATACCCACCTGAGTCGCTAAGAATGAAAATAAAAGTTCTAACTCCGTGTCTAGGCTACTAGACTTTTATCGGACCTCGTTTGAATTGTTCTCAGGAACCCAAAGGTAAAACTGGAAATCATTATTGCAATAACACTTTTGACAAGCGAAAGAATTGTAACTCTCTCTGTTATATACCTGTAGTCCTATCGTGATCGAAAATCATTATTCTTTTATGTTTTTTGCTCGATAATGAACAATGACGGATTTATCTAGCTAGATGTTAAAAGTTAAATACATAGTTTTAGGTTGGGTAAATACTTTCTTTATTTTTTTATTGCCTGAGCATTAAATTATTTTGCTTTATCAATATGTAAATAATAAATCCACGACTTTCTCTTCCCATGTCCCATGTTTATAAATTTTACAAATAACGTATGGAGATTAAAATTACCTGCTTGGATTAGAAAACCTATGGATCTGGTAGTTTCTCCTATTCAGACAAAACTTCAATTCACGCAAAAAAAATGCACTTTTTACCTAAAAAATACCTATCGTTTTCAAAAATGTTTTTCATAAAATCGACGTCCATCATCTAGAATCATTTCCAATGAATTACCCTGAAAAAAGGGATCTTATGATAAGCGGGTTTCAGTGGGTCTGCCGTGGTGACATTATCATTTAGTCATCGATATTTCTTCCAAATCGTGAGAAAATGTAATCTTGCGATAAAGCCTGTCATTGATGGCCTTTCCCATTTACAGTAAGTAAGTACATATATTTTAGAAATATGTAATGAAATTTCCGCTATGACTCAACGAAGTTACTTACTCGTATTTTTATGTGAAAGTGAGGATTACCTAGCTCCTTACAAGCTTGAATGACTTAAGAAAATAAGATCATTAACTGCAAATTAAGTCCTTCCTTGTCCATAATAGAACAGTTTCGCCGTAAATAGTGACCGAATATGACCGTATTGTGCGCCAAGAATAATTGCTATGAAATTTACAGTGTGATCCTATCTGAACCAGTATCGATTTATCTATTCGGAATATTCGGATGGAGATTAAAACCCTATTACTTATTCAAATTTGAATAAAATTATTTGATATGTTTTAACAACGAGTACCTACCTAATCTAGCGCTAGCGAATCCGAACTTGGAAAAGCGGCATCTATGTTCTTACGCTACTCGTAGCCGCCTGGTTAAAACATTATAGAAAATCCATTGACCTATACTACCTACTACGTATAGTATAGTTCAA
The DNA here is from genome assembly GCA_005406045.1 of Adoxophyes honmai. Lineage (NCBI taxonomy): Eukaryota > Metazoa > Arthropoda > Insecta > Lepidoptera > Tortricidae > Adoxophyes > Adoxophyes honmai. The sequence goes on along the minus strand of BHDV01070077.1, from coordinate 54,707 downwards.
TGAGAAACTTATAACTTTACCTTTCCTGTTTTTAAACGAATATTTATAAAAAGAACTTAATTAGAGAAGTTGGTAAGTACTTAGGGTAAAAGAGGGTAATGGGGGTCACTTAAGCGAGAACTCAAATAAAATTTCAATGAAAAAGAAAGTATTTATTGCAACCGCCTGTAAACATAATTTAGTTAATAAACTATCATTAGAGATCAATTTCAGTCACTTTGGCAATCAACTTTGGAAATTATAAAAGTTTAAAAAAAAAACAGATTTGACTCTCATTACACTGACATCGGGGTAATGGTGATCACCCTTGCGGGCAATCGGAGTCAAATAAAATCTAGCATACATCGCATAGCTGACTCCCACCCTGTGCACTCCGCGTGAGCCCATTGTCCACACGAGGTACACCTGTACCACATCTCGTTGTTTTACCAGTTGTAAGTAATGGTAACAACTTGCGGGTAATGGGAGTCATCTGACTCTCATTTCCCACAACTACACTGCTGACTAAAAAATTAAAATAAAAAAAAACTTTAATACACTGATTTAATCTGAACTGCACATGACAACTTGAAACGTCTAACTAAGTAAATGTAAATGTCATAATCGCATACTGCAAGATTTTAGGCAGTTACCTTCTAATTTGCATTTACGTAAAATTACATCAGCGGAGCGCAAAAACAAAAAACGTTCGTTTCTCAGAGGCGCGTGGGCCGACTGGCGCGAGCCATTCGGGGCTGCGCGGGGGGCCGTAGCGGGGGCTGAGGACGCTGTTTACGCGTCGGTCTCATGTAGTGTTTCGTGGTGGTGTGGGTGACTCCCATTGCCCGCTGACTCCCATTACCCTCTTTTCCCCTACCACTAAATAGTAATCGAGAGGGAGTTAATTTTGTTTCCAAAGTTTTTAATGAAAATATTTTAGAACACAAATTATTGACGGTCCAAATAAAATTCAATTAAACTCATGGACGGTCTTCCGAGTGTTTACTCAGGTACTTCAAATCTCTTCTATTTACTGAGGAAGCCTGCTTATAATTGGGGCATAAACATATTTATTTGCGGCGGCCCGTTCCGAGATAGAGCCGGGAGCCATCCACAATAAAAACTCATTTAACTTTAGATTTTATTGTGGATGGCTCCCGGCTCTATCTCGGAACGGGCCGCCGCAAATAAATATGTTTATGCCCCAATTATAAGCAGGCTTCCTCAGTAAATAGAAGAGATTTGAAGTACCTGAGTAAACACTCGGAAGACCGTCCATGAGTTTAATTGAATTTTATTTGGACCGTCAATAATTTGTGTTCTAAAATATTTTCATTAAAAACTTTGGAAACAAAATTAACTCCCTCTCGATTACTATTTAGTGGTAGGGGAAAAGAGGGTAATGGGAGTCAGCGGGCAATGGGAGTCACCCACACCACCACGAAACACTACATGAGACCGACGCGTAAACAGCGTCCTCAGCCCCCGCTACGGCCCCCCGCGCAGCCCCGAATGGCTCGCGCCAGTCGGCCCACGCGCCTCTGAGAAACGAACGTTTTTTGTTTTTGCGCTCCGCTGATGTAATTTTACGTAAATGCAAATTAGAAGGTAACTGCCTAAAATCTTGCAGTATGCGATTATGACATTTACATTTACTTAGTTAGACGTTTCAAGTTGTCATGTGCAGTTCAGATTAAATCAGTGTATTAAAGTTTTTTTTTATTTTAATTTTTTAGTCAGCAGTGTAGTTGTGGGAAATGAGAGTCAGATGACTCCCATTACCCGCAAGTTGTTACCATTACTTACAACTGGTAAAACAACGAGATGTGGTACAGGTGTACCTCGTGTGGACAATGGGCTCACGCGGAGTGCACAGGGTGGGAGTCAGCTATGCGATGTATGCTAGATTTTATTTGACTCCGATTGCCCGCAATCTGGAAAATGGGGTGGTCCGCTATTCCTTTGTTTGATTAAGTCGGTCGTTAAAATTAATACCACAAAGTTATTGCCTTCTGCTACAAATTTACGACAAAAGCGCCTTATATAAAATTGTTGCAATCACCCTTTTACAGAATTGTACTTATAAATACTAACTAGCTGTTGCCCGCGAATCCATCTACGTGGGATTCGATGATCATTGTCTCGTGGGAACTTTTCTTTTTTTTCGAGATATAAAACAATTTGTGTGCTTTCCCGGGATTCCAAATTTTAACGAAATCGGTTCAATGTACTGGTTGTAGCGTGAAGATAACAGAGTTACTGTCACATAATGTCAGACTTAACAACGGTAAACATAATTTTCCTTTTTATTCAAATAAAAGTGAAAATAACGAAAGTTTAGAACGTTATAGCGATTTATTGTCTCGTCAACTTATACATATCTTGTTACAGATTTTAATAATGGACTCGAGGTTTTAAAAATGTCACAAACATGACTGATTGCCCGAAATAAAATAAATCATTTTTTTGGTCACACCTGTTTACGAATGCCTACTGATAACCTTTTTCTCCTTCCCTTTAATTTCTGTATTCAGTTATACTGATTTCGTGGTTTTATAGTTTTATTTATTTTATTTTATTTTAAGTTCAAACTAACAAATAGGGACGTAATCGAAGGAAATCTAGTAAAACAGTTATTGATAGGTACATAGATGTCTCGAAATAAAATAAGTATAAGTAACTGATTACAATTATGAAACTACTGATTAAATTATTAAATTTGCTAATAAAAAATGCACTATCAGCAGATCGGCAATTTCTTATGCACGTTCCGTTAACTGCTACAAAAGTAGGTACACCCCTACGGCTCTATTGTTTCATTAAAGTCAACTAATAGAAATTTTTTACAAAACTGTACAAAAAACAGTAATTTCAATTTCTTGTAAACTTAACTATCCATCAAACAACAGTACCAAAGTTACGGCAACTTCACGTATTCAATATCCCTCATTTAGACAAAAAATAGAGCTCAAAAGCAGCTAACTGTCGTCGCAGACCAATTAACCCATAATACTTACATCAAGCCACTCAAATCCTCAGCCACTGCACTTTGGGAAACTTGGGGAAAAGTTGGAAGAACTTTTCTCCCGGTTCGCTAGAGTTAATGTAGGGGAAATAGGGAATGATGGCGGGATGTAGCCGCTACACCTTTTATACTGGAGCGGGGTGGCCGCGCACGCGCCCTGGCGGAGGAGGAGCCAGCACCTATGCACTGCTAATTGATAGGCTTTAAGGTCAAAGTGTAGCTTTAAGCGCAAGGGCACCGCGTTGTGCGGGGAGGTCGTGAGCACCGGGAAGTGAAGCGCTAGTTGAAGTGGAATGGGCATTATACCTAAATGTAATTAGTGTTCTTGCTCTCTAATTCATTTGTTATTATACTCGTATAAGATGAAAATTGTTCTGTGTCACAAGTACACACCAGACATTTATCTTATAAAGGGTGGCTGGAAATTGACTGAAAATATTTTAAACTGTGGTCAGTATACGCGTCTGAAAACATCTGTAAAGTAATTCAGATAGCTTAGTAACATGTTAACTTGTCTCAAATTCTATGACAGAAAATGATAGAGCTAATAACATTCATGAACTATTTACATAGTTACCTACTTACAATTAAGTTGGTACGTTACACACTTGCGACATTAAACTAAACTCACCTAATCTTATACTCCTTACTAAAAAATAAACAAAAGGAAGTCACGGGTCAGCAAAGTATTTTTATGTAGTTCGTTATATCAATTTAACAGTATACATAATTATTAGGCCATTTAGACCTCGGCAAAGTAACGCCTGATACAATAAATTAGCTAACATTTGTAATCAGACGGAGAAAAAGAAGTCCTTAATTTGGTTTTGCTATTTCGGAGGTCCACTGCTGGCTACAAGGTGTCGACAGGAAACTCGTAAGTAGGTACATAATGTACTTCGCACCTAATTACCCGTTGAGGTTTAGTCTTACTAGAGATACCTATCTAGGAAAAAAAACCATTTCTACATGTCTTTTTCAACCTTTATGTATAAACAGCGTTATAATTTAATATTGATAGCTGAGTATAACTGTAATGCAGTGCGAAGTACGTCTCTCACGCTATGTACGCAGAACCTGGGTAGTATATTAGGTTGATCGTATAATATCAGACAGAGGTAATAATTTTGAAATACGTAGTTGATAACCACTTAGCAAATTGGTTTTATTGACGTAAAGCTCCAAACTCACTGACAGCGGAAGCGGTGCGGCGCGGTGTGGTGGCGCGACGATGTCGGTTGAAATATTTGAAATTAAGCGAAGAAAGCGTTTTGTTCATACCATCACGCATGGGTTATGTAAACTCGTAGTGCCTACCTACCACCACCGCTATCTTTCAGAGTCAAAACCTTCTTCAGGTGCTACGACCACACATGTTCGATTAAATGCCTACGAATCTTTGACAATAATGGGCAAAAGTCACGAAAACGCATATAAGCGTTGGTAGCAGTGAATGCGGTAACTACCACATACGGTAGTTCGACACAAGCCAAGAAGATGTCCTGATTAACAGTTTGATTCAACAAACCTCAGTCCAAAACTGAAGATTTACTCAAGAAACAAGTGGTCATCTATCGTAATTGCCGCAAGAACACAAAACATGTAGTAGGTACAGTCAAGGAAATTGATACCTGTGCCACTTTGAACCTTTCCATAGTCAGTTTCATATTGCTTTGATTAGTAGAAAGTATGGTATGTGACAGTGACATTTCTTGTGAAAAATAAGAAGTTTTGTTATTGGTGCTATGGCTCAAGCTATGGCTGCGGCTGCGATTGGAATTGTATTTTTTTACTAACTGTACCTCTAACATAAGTAGGTACAATACTCGGCTCAAAGATTTATTCGTTACTCGGCTAATTTAAGTGCTGTAAAGCGATGTACATACACATACATACATAATATTCTCACGCCTGTATTCCCAAGAGGGGTAGGCAGAGCACATGGATTCAAAAATCCAGTGCCACATTTCGCAATTTCAGCAGGGTAACCAGATGAGTAAACGTGATATTTCAGTGACTGGTTGCTAGCCCATCGCCCACAATACACTAAACCCTTTCCCAGAGTCGACTCTTACGACACCCACGGGAAGAAAGGGGGAGGTGCTATTCTAACCCGGCACCACACGGGGCGATGTCTCGTTCTAATTTACGTTCTGCAACCAGTCTCTTTTTTTTAAAAACCGATGTGTCAACTTTGTGACCGAGTAGGTACTGTATACTGTGCTATTTAGTGCAACATAACCTCATCCTTTTGGCATAAATAACGGCATACAAGGAACAAATTCAACAGGGAGCAACGCGTATGGGTTTACTATTCGGCATACAACCCAGCACGAAATCAAAGAGAGAGAGAGAGAGAAAGTTCGCGCAGCGCTTTTTTCGCGTAAAATAATTTAAATAATCACAAAATTAAGTAAAATATTCTGAGTTTCCTTAGCGCGACCTAAAGGGACATCCGAATCGCTGCAGCCCTCAGATGACCTTTAGCGAAGTGCGTCTCTCGTCAGGCGAGCCCGCGACGCAGGGCGCTCGGGTCCCGCAAATTGGCCGCGCCGGGACCCGTTAGCCAGCGCCCGGCCCTGCGCTCGCGTTTCTAATCATTTACATGAGATTTATAAGACACTAATGTACATAAATTTCATGTTATCTCTCAGTACAGTCCAGTTTATCAACCAATTTATTTATGTATTTTTTTAATGACAATTATAATCCCATAAGAAAGATGAAATACCTACTCCTTCATTGAAGTAAGACTGCGTCAGTATTCTGAATCGAAACCTATGAAGACTACCTCTAATCTACACATGAATTAGTTTTCTTCAACTACATAAAAGAAACGAGGAATTATCCGGCTGCATAAAAAAAGTCAGTATGATTTTACGATTATTTATAACTATAAAATGCTCAAGTTGTTTACAATAGGACGGATTTTAATAGGTATAACTAAGACTTAAAAAATAGCACTTCTACGATTATTCCGATATACTTTACTGGATTACCAACTTACGCTTACTTTTTAATACGTATCAAAAGAATTGAGGAAAAAACATGTCAAGATAGCTCAAAGCCTTCTTTTAGACTTCCTTCCTTTGACCGTTACACCGGAGTGCAAAGCGACGCAGTCGCGTCGGATCCTATGCGACTGACCTCTTTGTGTTTGTGCACGATTTCTTGCTCTTCCAGTTCCTAATGTAGCGTGAAAACAGAAAAAAGTGGACGGATAGTCTAAGTTATTATTATTAAATTACAAACGGGTCTCTTTATGCAATAACTTCAAGTTATTTAGTTTATTCTCGATTCGATTAAGATCCCGTAGTCTCTCCAATGTAGATACATCAGATGGTACCCCGTCATCAGTAGCATTGGCTGCCCCAGTCTCGTCTAAACGCATTTCTAACGTACTGGCGTCAGCGGGGATGCTGCGAATGTATTTCGAAATGGATGTATTGTTTCGATTAATGTTTCCATGTATCTTGGTTTTTGAAAGCAATTTGGAAGCGTTCACACAAGACGATGTAGTAGACAAGATCCTTGTCATGTCATGCATCTGGTCTAAGATTTCTGTAAATAAAAAATGGTGGATTAATATCAAAGAAAATATGCAGTTTCGAACGACAAAAAAGGAGTTAACTAAGAAAACGCACCCGATATCTGTAGACTAGTCGTGTCATCAATAAGGCTTTCTTTCACGAGTGTGTCGGTCTTTATGTGTTTGGTTTCCACTTGTTTCTCGGATGTTAAGTTGTAACGTTTGTTCAGAACCATTTTCCTTAACGATGACTTATTCTTTCTTGGCGAAAAATTATACAAAATAGAGTTTCTTTGTGCTGGAATCATTGGACTCGCAATTTTGCTCGGTTTCTCAAATTCAGAGAGGTTGAACAACTCGTCTAGCTGCACCGAAAAATTCAACTCATTGCACTTTTGAGCTTTTATCTGTTGTGCCAATTTCTTGATGGGGAATCTTTTAGCAGGTGTTCTGATGTTCGCAGTCTTGGCGAAGCCACTACGCGTCATATTATTGGGCGGTTTCTTTGGTGATGCCACGTAAGTATTGCCATTTATAGGGTTCAGGGTATAAGTGGCATTTTGAACGGGTTCTTGCAAATCAGACTTGAAGAAAAGATCGTCTTTATCCTCTGGGTGCAGCAAGCTGTTAATTCTGTTAACCAAAGTGTACAGCAGTTTCAGACGTTTAATAACCTGCGCCATTGATACTTCCTTCTTTTGCGTTGGTGTTTTAACATCGTACACAAAATCGTCTTGCGAGCTGAGAATATTGCTTACCACCTTACACTCCAGCAGCGCTGCAAGACAACATTAAAATCTGTTCTTTAGTGTTTTCTTAGTAAGCCCGATATTTATCGCGTAAGTCTCGATTGACGAGCGCATTAAATCAACGCGTCGAAGGCCTTTAAGGAAGCTCCTTAACATGTTTAATGCGACGAGTAACAAGACAGATTTAGGATGAGACCTACCTTTTTTCAAATCGGCAAGTAACGGCAGCAGCACGTTGTGACACGTCAACGCGTCGGGTTCTTTCTCTTGGTAAACATCGAAGAAGTCTACGACCACGCCGCCCATGGCGATAACGGAGCGGATGCCAGCATTGTCATATTCGTTCCTATTGATTAACTGCTTCAAGCTTTCATGCATCAACTGTTTGGCTTTCTGAAATTTTATTTCGTTTGATTTTATGTTAACTGCAAAGTGGACTAGAGTAGAGATAAAAGATAAAATACTTCTTGTCAATACAGCAAGGGTTTAAAAAAGTGTAAATTTATAGAGATCATAAAGTTCACCAAGATCTTTGTCAAGTACGGTCAAAACTCACTAAACTATTCATCAACTAGTGTTGCACAAACATACATTGTTTAATGGAAAAATTAAGCAGTCTTTGGCGGAAAGCAATGCTTTATATTCGCAGAGACAAAATTAAAAAGGTAAGAATAAACAAAAATCTATACTAATACATGGTGCTCGTGAGCATTGCGAGAGATTTCAACCACGAATTCCAGAGGCTATAAGAAGTAGTAAATGTTATATGAACTTAGGTCGAAACACGATTTTTTTTTATAATTTTCATACGTAATAATTGCTAATGTCGTATAAACGTGCCTTAATAATAGTAAAAAAAATCGTGTTTCGACCTAAGTTCATTTAACATTTATTACTTCTTATAGCCTCTGGAATTCGTGGTTGAAATCTCTCGCAATGCTCACGAGCACCATGTATAATAAAGCTGAAGAGTTTGTTTGTTTGTTTGTTTGTTTGAACGCGCTAATCTCAGGAACTACTGGTCCGAATTGAAAAATTCTTTTTGTGTTGGATAGACCATTTATCGAGGAAGGCTTTAGGCTATATAACATCACGCTGCGACTAATAGGAGCGAAGAAACATTAAAAAATGCGGGAAAAACGGGGAAAATTAGTCACTATTCCACGCGGATGGAGTCGCGGGCACAGCTAGTTACACAATAAAACACCACAAAATCGTAAAGTGTACAGAAAAAGGAGATACATGTCCAGAGCAGACTCAGCTAAAGTAGTTCTAGTATCACTTGAAGTTAAATTTACCTCTGCAAATGCAGGTGGATCTACAATCAGGAACACGCTGTCCCTGATATCCTGGACCTCTTTGCGCCAGGATTCTGTGAGGAGCGCAGAGTGAGCGCTGGCTGCGGACAGCATGAGAGCTGGTACCAAGTGAGGGTCCAGGGCCTCCAGGCTCGCCAAGCCACTTCTCAGTGACACTATTCCTGAAATTGTGTTGCCATTTTCTAATTTTTTTATTTAGAATATCGATAAAAGCAAATCGTACGGGCCTAGCCACAACAGATACAAATATAATGTAAAAAAAATTTTTGCTCTAATGTCATTATTCACGGAAAAAACAGGGGACTATGTTTGTATGGAGAAGTGGTGCGACTCCTATCCTCTTAATGTTCAGGAATTAAATATACCTATCTACAGGAAGGCCGAAAATTTACCGTAAATATTTTAACCAGTGGTCAGGCAAGTCTAAAAACCTCTGTGAAGATTTTCCCGAAATATTCAATTAAAAGAAAATACGAAAATCTGAAAATATTGCTTAGTCATTTGTACTCCGGCTCTTAGTCATGCCCGTGTATATGTCACGTCGCTCATAGTCCGCGTAGCATCGCAATGTCGAACGATTGCAAGTGCGTACGCGCCGCCTAACGGTACTTGCGTACGGGACTAAAAGCGATGAAAGACTTGTCTCCCACAATGTAAATATTGAAAATGTTCAGGAAATATTTTACAGGGTTTTCAAACTAGCTGATTTGGCAGCTTTTATTGTTATTGTTTTATTATGGAGTCAAATTAATCAGATGATTAGAAATAAAAACATGCACTTTATAAATAATTGTACACTAAATAAAAGTGATGACTCACTCTCTTGGTCAGAAGAACATGACACTGCAAAAGAGCCAATCTGGAGGAGTCTCTCGCTGTATAGGTCAAAGTCTCTGACTTGATCACAGTCCCCAGTAACATCATTACCAAAATCATGGTGAGGGCACTCCCCTATTTTGCTAAAATGTTCTTTTAACAGGTCCACAGGAGACACAGTGTTACTGAAACAATGTACTACTAATGCCAGCAAAGCAGTGTTTGTGTTTGTCTCCAAAACATAGAGAACATCCTTTAGGACATCAATCGAAACGTTGACATTAGTTGCCATGATTGGCAACTTCAGTGAATCAACTGTTGCAGAAAATTTACCATCAGTATCTCCTTCTATGACATCACTTAGAAGAACTTTAGCTTCCCTTAACACCTGAAAAAGAAAAGTTAGTTGTAATTCACATCAAACTTAATGACATGCCTGAATATCAAGAGATTCAGTTTGCACAGATACCTTGCAGACTTATTTTAATCATACAACTACCATGATACCCAGTCATTGTGAAATCAAACATACACTCACATCTTTATAGCTGTGCATGTTAGGCCAGTATGTGACCCATAAGCTGGACCAATACTCCACAGTGGCTGCAGATAAACATGCACTGTAATATATAGAGAAGTGGCGCACAGTGCACATTTATCTGCAGCTGCAATCAATATAAAGATGCAAGTGTATTCATTTAATTTCACTACTTGACAGTCCCCAAAATATGTATGGCCTATCACCTAAAGCATTTTACCACCTATTTCCTTAATTACTTTATTTTACCTATTATTATGACCCCAAAATTCTCAATAGGTAAGAAGGATGGCACTTCAAAATAATGATACAACTTACTACTTGGCAACGTGTTTTGACTATTATCTGGTCAGAAGGCAGGCAGTACTTGCAGAGTGTCATGGCCGAGAGCAGTAGACCATCTAAGGATGTGTGCAATTCATGCATACATTCCAACAACTGTACAAAAAAATATAATCAATGAAGAATGTTAGAAAATTTATTAATTTATACATACATACATATTCTCACGCCTGTATTCCCAAGAGGTGTAGGCAGAGCACATGAATTCAAAAATTCAGTGCCACGTTTAGCAACTTGAGGGTAACCAGATGGTCAAATGTGATATTGTGGTGACAGGTTGCTAGGCCATTGCCCACAATACACCAACCCTTTCCCAGAGTCGACTCTTACGACACCCACAGGAAGAAAGGGGGAGGTGCTATTCTAATCCGGCACCACACGGGTTATTATGGAACAAATTCAATTAACTTAAAACTTACTTCAACTTTCCAAGCACTATAAAGTTCTTCATCATCTTTGTAATCAGTTTTGTAGATAATCACTGCCAATTTAGAGAGGAGGTCAAATGTATGATCCATCCAGTTAACGAAATACATGGGGGTGGTAAACAGAGCACTTTCATCATCACAGCTATCATTGTTCATCTGGTTTTTTAGCTTGTTTTCTAGTTTTTCTTCAACTAAAACCAATCTGTTAATACACCAGGATAGCCTTTCTAAAGTACATTGTCTGCTGTCCTGTAAATGGGATTATTTTTGAAACATAAATAGATATTCAAGAATTTTTTACAGAACAATTAAGTTGTGAAGAAGTGGAAACTAAATAAAACCTCGATTTACAAACCTGCACCAATAAATCTTGTTCATTTTCTAATTTAAATATATCAAACAAGTTTATTACACATTTTTTTATTTGGCTGCAACATAATGTGAACACATTTTGAACATTAGCATTATAGTCTTCACTATCTGCATTAGCCTGGAGATGATTACGGATCCTAAGTATCAAAGGGTATATCTTGCCGAACAAAACTTCCTGAAAATTAAAGATTATGTAAACTTTGAGCATAAACGATTCCACAGTAAACTGATTCTTTTGTTAGTAAAATAAAACTTACTACAATATACTTAGAAGCTTTTGGAGGTTCCCGAGGAATGTCTAACAAGCTTAGGTTTATGTCCATTTTTTCTGATTACTGCACAAATATTGTAATTTCAGGATTCTGATAGCATTCGTTATTTTTTACTTTATTTTGTACAATAGTGTACAACAATAATAAACTTTTAAAATGACAGTCAGTTAACTTGTCTCTGTCCAAGTTTTTTTTCATTAAGCTTGTTTTACACGCTCAATCGAAATCATGCGCACACTTCTGGCACGTTTATCTTATTTATCGAAAACAAGCACACGCATAGAAAAGCACCAAATCAAAATAATGGAACAATGATTATTGATAAAAAATATATGTATGCCTTGTAAATCATGTGCTTATGTTGAGAAACTAAACTAATAATGTGCGCCGAGTTGAAAAATAATTCACTGATAAATACGGTTTTGCCGTTTAAAATATTTACTCAGACAGCCCGACGGGCTCTCCAAATGACAGGTGTCAATTTGTGACGTGAACCAATAATCATCGCCATTGCTTGCAATTCCGGATATTTGAAACTAATTAAATAGAAATATTTACTAAAATATTATCACAAAAGTAAGCAAAAATGAGCGAATTAGTCTGGGGCATCAAAAATGGCGATATAGATCAAGTTAAAGACATCATAGAAAATAAGGTAAGAGGTGTTTCCCAATAGGAATGCAATCTTTGTTTTTGCTTGTGATTATTGGAATCTGCACAGTCAGACTTGATGGCAGGAGAAAGCATTTCATTGCATATATTAATGTGTATTTGAAATCTGACTCCATTATTTAATCGGCTGGCGCATTAGCGTAATAGCGTGCGGGCTGACGATTAACCGTTTCTAATGTTGTTACTATTTAAATTAACCGATTCATATTGTCTAACTAGACAAAAGGCATTATTTCTGGCGTACGCTAGGTCTACATACAACATTGTCTGTTGAGGCACCTAAATATATAAATATTATATCTCAAATGTCTGTGCTGGACTGAACAACTATTTAAACTATAAATATTTTCAGAAAATCGATGTAAATGCACTGCTGGACGGGCGAGTGCCGCTGCACTACGCTGCTGATTACGGCCAGACGGCTGTACTCAACTATTTACTGGACAAAGGAGCAGATCCCAATGTAAGTCATTAACTACCTTCATTTTAAAATGACAGAACTATATTTTAACCAAAACAAAGTGTTATAACAATTACTATGTAATGAAATTAAATTATTAGTTATTGGTTGCTAAACTAATTGTTTTTAAATATTTCAGATGGTTGACAAACATGGCATATCAGTAATTCTGGCTGCTATTTGGGAAGGGCACACTGACTGTGTCAAGACATTACTTAAACATGTAAGTATATTAAATAACAAAATCTTGTATATAGTGATAAAAATCAGATAACAAGCCATTACACTTGCAAACTGATAAATTATTGGAGCAACTAATTTTAAAAACAAAAATAAAAAAGGGAATGTTCAGGTTGTTAAAAATACTGAATTTATAAACTAACAGCCTTTTGACATAGTAAATAAGAATTTTTGTTTATATTTGTAAACCATGATTCACAGGGTGCTTCTAAGAATGGCAAAACCCCAGATGGAACCCCATATGTTGAAGCTGCTGAAAAAGAAGAGATCAAGGAATTGCTAACATAGGACTTTCGGTAACCAGCTTCGTGCAAGTAGCTCACACAAATATATTATACTAAGGGTTATCACTAGTTCCAAACGAACAATGAAGTAATTCCGTAACATAAAATATTTTTAAATGCATTTATTTAGATTGCGATGAATTATTTTTATAAGCTCAACATATGTTGATATAAAACACATATGTTTTAATTATGCGTCCAGTTAGTATGGTTTAGAATACAGTAGGAAAGGCCTGTTCTCTAAATTAAAAAATAAATTATTTAATGTTAAGGTTAAAACATATTCCATGAGAATAAGTAAGTAAGATGTAATTTTTTAATACTATATCAATAAAACTCCAAAAAATTATTTGTTTTTTATTCCATGTATCAAAATGTTCTCTTTCCTTAACACTTAACACTTAGTCATTCAAAACTTAACTTTATTCTTTTAGCTCTGAAAGTAAAGTTTACCATATGGTAGGTAAGTAGGTGGCTGCCATAAGGCAGAAGCTTCACATATATGTATACTGCCAAGTCATAGTCAATAAAACTAGTCATAATGAAAAATACTGGATAATTTTGTTACGTAATTTACAGAAGGAAATAAAAGCCTAAGTATACATCATTTTAAGTGCGTAATACTTCACTTTTATTTAAATTAACACATTCACGACTAATCCTAAAATCAAAACATCTGCGCGGAACCGAGTAGTCTATAGCTAGTACAAAATTAACCCGGCTACCGGGTTCTCGGTATCTCGCGAATGTTTTGAAGAACCCGGGAGCCGGGTCCTTGGTTCTGAATGTGTTAAACACACATAAGGTTAGAAGAAAATGTTAAAACCACTGCTCAACAAGTTGTTTTTTTTTCATTTTTCTCATTAACTGGCCAGTACTCAACCATAATTTTACATATGGATTTGGACACACTTAGGGATTTTTGAACGTCGTCTTGTCAACACCTTGCTTGTTGGTTATTCACACTTGTTACCACCAATCTGTTGCTAACTAAAATATTGGGTAATAAGAACTACTGGAAAAAAAAGTCCCTGTAGTTACAATCATGTGGTTGTGGTATAAAATATAGTACCAATACAACTTATTTATTAAGTCAACTTTAATCTTTGTGATTTGATTCAAATGGATGTGCTAGCCAATTGATTCCTATTCCAACACAGAGCAAATGTTGAACAATTATTTGTTTGCTAAAAAAACTGAAAATTAAAATGAATGTGGTGGTAATGTTAAATACTGGAAATAAAACTTCCCAGCTGTTACCACTAAACTAATCAACAGTGGTAACAGCTTGGAATATCCTTTGCTTGTCATACTTAACATCTTCAGAGCCATGATCAGTATGATAAGCAGAGATCGGAAAAATTTGCGACATTGTTTGCAATTATGTGGACATGACTCCAAAATTAATCAAAATGTTATTCAGTTAATTAATTATTTACATACAAACATACATACATATAATCACGTCTACGTTCTCAAATGGCGTAGGCAAAGCACATGAAACGTGAAAAAACCTTGATTATAACTATTTCACGCTTCGCAACCACTTCTAGCATCATTATTTTAATTTTGTACTTGACATATAATTTAATTCCTAGTCAATAAATACAAAAGTTTGTTAAAATATTGGTTTATTTAAAAAAAATGTCAGTACTTTTTTCCAAATCGTTATTTATTTATTATAAGTATATAAATATTTACGGAAACGATACCCATTTTAAATACGAACCATTTGCTAATAATTATTTATGTAATTCATCGTCGTCGTAACGTCTTTTATTTAAGTTATTATAGTATATACGTGTTTATAAGCACTTTATAATTAAACTATTATCGCCAAAAATTAACATTATATTTCAATGAATAATTAATTAACAGTTTGATTAATTTTGGAGTCATGTCCACATTATTGCAAACAATGTCGCAATTTTTTCCGATCTCTGATGATAAGTAAGGTGTTAACAGAATAATTGCAATGCTTGAAAGCCACTAAATATTTTTTGGCTCTGAGAATACCAACTCATTATTTTATTATACATACAACACTTAGACCATTTACCACTACTTGATATTTGGTAACAACTTACTTTGGCAAAAATAATTTAAAACTCAACAACTAAAAAACAAAACAGTAAAAGAACAAAAAAATACCTAAGCTGGCTCCTTAGCCACTAGCAGATGCAATTAAAAATACTATTATCTTTCCATTATGAAATATAAGTTACCCATACAAAAAAGTATGATTAATTTTAAGGACCGGTTTTTTGGTCCTTACCCATATGTCGGTAAGACTTAAAATTAAGGCAATACTAAGCAAGCACAGAGTTTGAGAAGTCATAAATATGTAACTTTCTTCGGCTCATCTTAAAAATATGCACATTAATGATAGGCAAGAAACATGCAGACACCATTGTCCATTCTTAGGACATCACATTTCCTAGATTAACAATACTTGCTGACCCCAATTGTTTAACAATAATAATTAGGCACCAATAAAAGCCACACAACAAAAATCTATCACTAGGATATTCTAGTACCCATCCTTAATTCAATTGGCTCATCCCTACCAACATATTTCATCATAGATCTCCATCCCCAGTTGTGTATTTTCTATATTTGTTTTTAGCCGGAGGGCAGTAACAGGCATTCTTCTGAGCATCCAGGTATGACTTGCAGCCTAGAGTTAGTGTGCCTGTGAAGAGTAACTTCGCTGCGGCTTTGCAACCTGAAATGTAATAACTATTATAAAATTTTACCTTTTAAAATAATTAGTCCAAACCCTCTCATACTGAGAGGAGGCCTGTGCCCTGCAGTGGGACGTAGGCTGATGATGATGATGAAAATAGATCAGAACAAGTCTCATTTTTCATCCTAATTTTCATCATAAAGCTCTTTACTTTTTATTTTATAATTTGTTCTTTATGAAGCAACTGAGGACTTGGAGATTATAGCTACTAACTGTTATATTTAAAGATCAGACCTATTAGCTAATGTAAATAGACCTGATGAAAATTAAAACACATAGGTATGCTTATTTAAGCTCAGAGCTTACACAAGTACTATTGTGGTTCATAAATTATGATACTTGTAACTTCTTTTAGTTGAATTCTAATAAAATCTTTAAAGAAAAGACATTCCTAAAACAACAGATGTAAGATGCCATAGTAGTAAAACAAAACTAGTCTTTTGTAATAAAATTCGAAACAGATTTTTTGTATTGAAAATTTTAGTAAAGGAATGTACTGAGACTATAATAGCCGATGCACTATGGAATCTTATCTGAAAAAACTAGATTATATTATGGATTTGGCAATAAGCCAGTTACAGTTACACAGTGCGTATAGCACTTACTGAGTAATGAAATGCTCTAGTTCTTTCAAATAATTATTCTTACCTTTAGTAATTGTTTCTCCAGCAACATTGACAGACTTATATGATTCACAGTAATTGTAAAGGCACTTCTTGAACTCTAAATCGCATATTTCCTTGCCACTGTTACAAGTGTCATAGCATACGTCGTGAGTATTACAGCAGTTCGTCATTTGCTCGAGTGGCAAATATTCTGACGAAATTTGAAATCCTAGTGAACCACATCCATCTGCTTTTGGAACATGATTTCTGTTGCGAACTGGTTTCTGACCTGAAATTGTAATAATCATCAATTAAGCAAAAGATAATTTAGAGAGAGTTAAAGTAAATACAAAGTTTTGTGGCATGTGGATACACCTTCAGGGCAGGCAAAGATGCATTCCTCCTCAACAGCCGCATCAAATACTTCGTGTAATGACCGGAACTTCTCAGCTACAGTGATAGCATTTCGAAATAAATCACCAAAAACTGATTCCGCTGATAACACCGCGTCTTTTAAATTTCGTAACATACTGGAACCAACACCAGTGTACGCATATGCAACGAATGTTAAAATGTATATAAATATTTTTCTGTACGGAATCTCCATTTTTACAACTCAGTAAAGTTTTGATTCAGATCGGATCACATCGATTTATATAAACAGCACAACCAGTACTGGTAATACACGTAATTTTCAGGTGGTTAATATTTATTTTTATTCCGGCGGAATCTTGACGTTGAACGTCATAACTGTCAAATATTATGTTTGAGATACTGATAAAACCGCAGATACAATGTTGCCCTGCCTTCCAGCGGTCTTATCTTTCCGCAGTTTATCATAATTTGTCTATGGATTGAAACCTCCGGTAGCCATACTGTTTTAAAAAAGTATTCTTTTCCGTTGTGTTCGTGAAAATGACGGGCTTTAGCAATAAGGTGAGGAGCCAAAAAATTAGGAAAATATCAGTGTTTTATATAGAAAACTGTTCAATAATTCGTGCTTTAATCGTGTAAACTAAAGATCATTAATAGAATTGTGATTTTGAGTGCCAAATCGTGGAAAAATGGATTAAATCTACGCGCTCGGATACACGTGCAAGCTCATTGCTTTTCGATAGTTGTGTGTGCACTATTATAATTATAATTCTTAGTAATCGTTAATTAGACTATTTTATTTCAAATTTTCTATGATAAGTGGTCTTTAAATCTGAACATTTGTGTTAAAAACTGGGCTATGTAGATTTTGAGGTTATTAGGGTCGGTACGTCAGCGCAATGTAGCCGCCGTAGTCTAACCTAAGTATTGTTATTCCAGGCCATAGTAATCGATGGCCGCGGCCACCTGCTCGGCCGGTTGGCCGCCGTCATCGCCAAGGTCCTGTTGGAGGGAAACAAAGTTGTGGTTGTTCGTTGCGAGCAACTTAACATCTCTGGTAACTTCTTCAGGTAAGCAGATTGTGTTTCTGGTTAACCACTGTTATTTTAGTTATTTAATTTATCAGTTGGCAAGTGCTCATTTTATTTTTACTGCATATGGTTAAATGGTTATTGTTACTTGTGAAAACTCTTTATATCCACATGTTTTTACCACATTTTAAAACCAACATTTTATGTGTACTCTATTCAACTGATCATATGATGTTATTTTTTGGGTAATTTGCGACTGAATGTTTAACAAAACAAATGTTGCTAACTGTAATGGTCTGATTTTATTTTCTACCACTTCTGAAAGTCAAGTGTTCTTCTATCACTGAACCAGCATTCATGTTTCAGGAACAAGTTGAAGTTCATGTCATTCCTGCGCAAGCGATGCAACGTGAACCCTGCCCGTGGGCCATTCCACTTCAGAGCCCCATCTAAAATCTTATGGAAGACCGTCAGAGGTGAGCATATGCATAATATTGCACCGGCAATAACTTTCTTGAATATAGTTAAGTCAAATAGTTTTTTTGCTCATGCTACAAAGATTTCTTTTTTTTAAACAAATTTAGAATTTCACTTCTCCATTTTTTCTGTTAAACCAAAAAAATATGCTAAAAGTTGCTATAAAACACAAATTAGTCATGGTTTTGAATATGTAGCGATTTGTGTACTCTGCCTACTCCAATTGGGTATAAATGTGTGATGTTAGTTTTTTTTTTGACTGAAGGTTTTATTGATATTAAGATGTTATAAAGTAGTGCAAAATCAAAGTCATTCATTATTTTATTCAAGAGCAACCAGTTTTACAGTTCTGACATTGCCTCTGACAAACCTAATGATTATTAAATTTTATACCTACATTATTTGATAATGTCAATGATAATACAAGTCTTATGAATCTCCTAATGCAGCATGAAGCTCAAACCAATACCATCCAAGACTGACTACGGTATAATTCCAGGCATGATCCCGCACAAGACTGAGCGCGGGAAGGACGCGCTCCGCAGGCTGCGCTCGTACGACGGGTGCCCGCCGCCCTACGACAACCGCCGCCGCGTGGTCGTCCCTGCAGCCCTCCGCGTCTTCTGCCTGAAGCCCGGCCGCAAGGTGAGCTTTCAACTCCTCTGATACAAACCTAGCTTTAATAGAAGCATTTGGGGAGAAGGGCCCAAAGGGGGTAGACATTGGCAAGACAAACTGAGACACATTTTAAACTTCTAGAGTTTAAATTGGGGAAATGTTTCATAATTATTAATCATGCCGTAACATTTTGTGTAGAAAAGGTTTGTAGTCTAAAGTTCCTGTAATTTATTTTCTGTTATGGTATAAACAGATTTTTTTTAAATACTTGTTATAATACATCCCCTCTTCATTTGCGACCTGTCATTCATTTGTCACCCTCCATTTTGTGAAAAAGTCAAAACTTTCCCATTGGAGTAAGAGTAATCAGATTTTGATCCTACCAGTTGATTTGTTGACAACAGTAGAAAAATATTTCAAGTTGCATCTGCAAAAAACTTGGAATGAAAATTACTCTGAATTCTAATTCTCTAGCCTCCAAAAGACTTCATTCTGATCACCATTACAACATTTTCTGGCCCGTCAAAATAAAATACTGGATTTCAATAATTCCTTTTTACTATCAATAAATTAAAGATAAGTACCGATTTACACAATGCAGCTTGGGTTTAAAAGCATCAAGTAGGTCTGTCTTGTGACAATTCTAGGCCATGGAACAATGCTTGATGGACAATGAGCTATTCATCATAGATTAATTTAATAACCATGAAACATTTTGATTACAATTAGAGATGCGCCGAGTAACACTTTTGCCGAGTAACGAGTACCGAGTTTTACTCTGTTCAATTTTTTTTCAACCGAGTACTCGGCCGAGTAACTCGGTTCAATCAAATTCGTATTTCGCGCGCGTAAACAAGTACAATCAGGTTTGCGCCGGTCAAGGCGTCGGCTCGCGTTGATACACCCCTCACCCCGCCATAGCCAAACAGTATTGAAATAGGTACTATGAAACTGGTGCCATAAAAAATTAAATGACCAAATAAACCCTGGGAATTAGGTAGATGACTAAAAAAAACTATTTAGCCCGTCAGATAGATCACCAAAAAATACTGTACACATATTTTTTCTTTTATTTGACACACGAAAAATGACGATAATACAGAGCCTAAAAGTTTTGCGTGAACAATTTGAGTTTGAGTACAATTTTTACTCAAACGTGACGTCACAACCCCCCCTCCCCACTTAGGAAGTTTGGTGATATGTACCTTTGTCGATTTGATAAACTAAAAAATATGTGTCTCATTTTTTTTCCATATGTAATCTAACTTATGGACTAATTAGAATGATAGATTTTTTACCTTGTCATCATCCCTATTGTTGGAAAATGAAAAGGAAATCCGACTTTGTGGCTCACCATTTTTATACGGCATCAGTTTCATACTATTTTAATACTGCTTCCAATACATTATTTCGCAATGCCGTACAAAAAACATGCCAATATTGACAAGAGGCAATAATCGAGGGTTGTACTTTTGAATTCTCACCTGCATTCAGTTGGACAGCTTACAAGTGCCGTCATAGTGCTGAATCTTATTATTTTATGCCATTATATTGTTCTAGCTAGGTCTCCTGGTGGTTCAGTTGACCCATATTTTTTCAACATGGGCCAGTAGTCTAATACTCGTTATCAAAATAACCGAGTACCGAGCCGAGTACGAGTATCAAAAAACCCGCCGAGTACGCCGATTACCGAGTATCAAACGAGTACTCGGCCCATCTCTAATTACAATCATTCCAATGATGTTTGTACTTGGGTAATTTGCGACTGAAAGCAAAGCTAATGTTGCTATAAAACAGTATACTGAGAATCCTAAAAAAAATTTGTATTATCTTGTATTTTTGTTGCCATATTAAACATTTTATTTCCTTTTCCAGTACTGTCACGTCGGCCGTCTCTCACACGAGGTCGGCTGGAAGTACCGCGAGGTCGTGCGCAAACTGGAGGACAAGAGAAAGTTCAAGGCTGTCCACAAAGTCGCCTACGAGAGGAAACTAAAGGTAAGACATTGCTGATATTAATGTAATTAATGATTTGCTGGTATGCATCATACTGAGAACAGTTTTTAAACGACTCTGTCTTGAAACTCGTGCCATCCGACTTGCTGGGGACTATACCTATGAAGCTTTAAAAATAAACTATGCAATATTATGGGTTTCTTGACCATTCAGCTATTTTTACCTACCATGTTTGTTTTTTTTTAAAGTAAATCCAGTACCCTGTCAATGATGATTATTTACTTACCTACATTATTTGATGTGTTATGAAAAGATCTATATTCTGATAACAATAACTATTTATTCACTATAGCAGAAGCAAGTATGCTGAAACTAAATTCTATAATTTCTTTGCAGAAAATCACCAAGGACGCCGGAACGAAGGTGTCGAAGGCGACGGCGCCGTTCACGGCTGTCATCCAATCCTATGGATACAATTAGGATTAAGAGAATTTTACAAAATAAACCTTTGGTTGCCCAACTTGTGATTTTATTTGTTAAATTTAATACTCTATTCAATAGTCTATTGCATTATTTAGTGGTCACATCAAAACCTAAAAAAATAGATGCTAGAAGTGGCCACGAAACGTAAAATAGTCATGATTTTGTCTATGGAGCGCTTCGTGTGCTCTGCCTACCCCATTTGGGAGTACAGGCGTGATGTATGTATGTATGGAAAACCTTAGTTTTGTATATCATTGCATTGCATAGAGTAAAAGTCGCTTCCCGCTTTCTATCCTTACTATAGGTATAGATATGTTTTGTTTATATAACTCCCTAGGGGGTATGAACTAAATTCTACCTGTATGGTATCCTATGACAATATTTGGTCCTGCAGCACGATAGCAAACGACATGCAGCTATAGCCCTTCATCTAGGAGCCGCAGCAGCTGCTGCCACACGGTTCAAAACGTTATGTTCGCGCGACAATTAAAACGCGAATTATCCGTATTTTCGGTAGTTTCATGTTCAAACTATTTCTCTGTAAGTTATTGTAAATCTTCAGTGAAATAGATTAAGTGTATCTCATGCAATCAAATAACTATACCTAGGTCGGTACAACCCCGTCAGAACGTCGGGTATGCACCAGTATCATTAGTCTGGATAAGACTCCGTACAGGCAGATGTTATGCCACGGGACCGAAGTATACAGAGAGAAGGTTGGAAGTTGTATTTATACAACCGATCTTCGAAACATCGCTAGCGCAATGTAGAACACTTTGACAGTTGGTGACGTTTGTGGAAGAAGTTCGATTTCAGGACAATAGGTGGCGCTGGGGTCTTAATACTTAAATGTCCAAGTATCTCTTACTAGTCTGTAAATGCTAAATGCACAATACTAATATTTGTAAGGAGAGTGAATGATTTCAACGAGCGTAAGCGTCGTCGTGTGATTCGTGTGAACTTCTAAGAGGCGTGAATATTGTCTTATGAATTTCTGAAACTTTCAACGGGCCCGCGTAGCGCTGTATCTAAGTACCTAGTATCTAGATAGGTATACGAACTTTTCGGACCAAACCGAGAGCACGTTGCTTCGATGGCGATGTCCGAAAAATCGCCATCTAACGTTGGATTCTTGGGAATTTAGGGAGGCCTATGTCTAATTTTGGACACAACATGGCTGCTAATGATGATGATATGAACTCCTGCCAGGGAACTCCAAAACAAGTTCTAATTAGAACTATTTTGCTGGTGATTGTTGAAGATCCGTATCCGAGGCCAAAGTGTAAAAATGAAACGCTATTGCTAGGATTTTTCTCAAATATTGAAGGTTAACATTTTTACCGTAAAAATCATGTCTGGTATCATTTTTGACTAATTTAGAAGAGCTGAATACGAATTCGACAGTTTTGGTATTTATGTGACTAAAATTATTTTCGGTGTTGTTTTTTGATTAACACATTCACGACCAAGCCTAAAATGTGCCTAAAATCAAGACATCTGCGCGGAACCGAGTAGTCTACATATAGCTAGTAGGTACAAAATAAACCCGACTACCGGGTTCTCGGTTTCTCGCGAATGATTTGAAGAACCCGGTAGCCGCGTGCCGAGTCCTTGGTTCTGAATGTGTTAAGTAAGAACCAAGCCAAAGTTGTATACAAATTTCTTTGTAAGTAATGATGTCTTTTGTGTTTTTTTTTAATTGATGTTGTGTTGCTTTTTATATTTTAATTGTTTTTTTTACGTGGCTGGCATGGTCAAGCTTTGACCAAAGCCGTAATAAAGATTTAAAAAAAAAAGTAAGAACCAAGAACTTGTACTTATTCGTTCAAGTTGGAGTATTTTATTTTTGTTAAAATTAGATATTCATTAATAAAGCGAAGATTCAGTCTGAAACAATTTTATCTATTTTACCTATCAGGACGTTGTTAAAATTGCTATACTATCTCATACGCAATTTTTAAAAAGGTCTGCTCTTTTTGTCTACCCGTTACTTTTTCATGCTTCAACCGCTGAACTAGAATATTAATATAGTTTAAATCCCGAGGAAGGACAAAGACCATGTAGAGCCCTAGCGCCACCTATCGTTGAATAGCCCAACTAAACAATGCAACATCACGCCAACGAAGTTTCAAAGATCGGTTGCATAAATACCTACAACTTCCAACTTTCTCACCGTGGACTTCGGTCCCCAGGCATTTTTTTATTTTATGCAAAACAATAACACAGCGTGACAGTGTAAAGCATAGCTCTGTGAAATATCTGTATAACATCTGCCTGGGGAAAGATCTCTATAGGAGTCTTCCCACAGCTATATTTTTATTCCGGAAAAATATACAAAGTGAAAAGGGTTCAACTTATTTGAGCCTCCGGATAGGGATAAGCTAATACCACACAAATAAATTAATTTACACCCCCAAAAATCATGTATCTAAGGCTTTTTTAATTATAACTAAGAAGCAAAAACAAAAGGATAGGTACTTACTCATTTTCCCAAAATACACTTGGATACATTATTGATAAACAGTAAACACGGATCTAAGACGCAACAAGTAGGGCATAAGGTACATCCGATACCGCATTGACGTCATAGAATTCCAATTTATGTGGCCCATTTATTGGTTGAGAGGGTTCAATCAGATAATTATTTTACGCTCAACGACAAATTTTCTCGCATCTGTGGCCGACGATAACGTGCAGGACTAGCCGCGTAGTAGCATCCTTGATACTTGCACCATTTTTTGCGATTTTATTTCTACGACACCAAAATCAACATAGGTAGGTACTTAAGTGTTTATTTAGGTAAAGCCTTATTAACGAGCAATAAGTATGTGTCTCGGAATTCGCGTGCAAATGCAAGACATAATTTGTCGGCTAGACCTAATTACTCTACTTAGTTACGATGAAAAATTGTAACTAAGACAATACCTGAAACCTGAATAGCTGAAAATACCTGAAAATAATTAAATGATTCTTAAGTAGGGAATGGAAATCAATCAAAGGTAGGTATTTTATTGGCTATTGGCCTAAAGTCTTTTAGAGCTAAGTATGCATTATTTTGTAACCCAACTAAAGCTGACAAATCTGCAATCTAGCTAGGCCAGGAGCAAGACTTTTTGAACGGTAGGTATCTAAGTAACGTCCTTTTGCCATTGTCGTATCGTGTGGGCGGGTGTTGAAAATTGAATGCACTCTAGCGCTTAATAGATATTCAGGCGCACCGGCTCCTTTCCCAGCTGTATAAAAGGCAGACCCTGCTCTACCACAGCCAGTAAGAAGACAACCGTCAAAGGAGAACTTCTACTATTTTACGAAGGAAGAAATACATACAAAAACGGCTACTGTGACTATGCATAACTGGCGTTTTCTGCTTCTTGCCATTGTCGCGATATTCCAGCCGATTGCTTCATACTCTGAACGCGGCCTCGTTAATGGAAGGCAGCAGCGCTGTGACTATCGGACGGCGTCTGTGTTACGGGAACCCGGACTCTACTTTAATGGAATTCATCGTTTTTCTAAACCAGCTGTGGATCGCCGCTTAAACCAAAGAGTTGACATCCGTGAGATTCGACGAAATGAAATAAGAGAAGATACTCGTCTTACAATTTCATCTTCAGACCGGCGCCTCGTTGACTCCCTAGAAAGACGCGATAACACACCTACAAGGGCTGGAAGGTTTTCGAGGACAGAACCCCGTCTCGCCAGAGAATTCAGAGATGGTGTTGTTCTGCGCCAGGAAACTCATGAGGTCCATCTAGGTGACAATCGCAAAGACCGTAACCAGGAACATCGAACCGAACAAGTCGACATTTATGGAACTCGCCGAACTCGCCTCAATCGCCAGCTACCTAATAGCAGAATCTCCGAAAATGAAAACCGAATTAACAACAGGCGTTTATCAGCTCTTCGACGGGACATCCGTGGAAATAGAGACAATGCTCCAAAAGTACAGCGAGTTCAAGAGATTCGGGAAACTCGGGAAAGACGTATTGTCACCGACCAGCGGAGGGATGACCTGAGTAGCTCCTCTCGGGCTGAACGACGTATTGCAAGAGAGAGGTCTGAAAGGATGGATACGGAACGTTTGGAATCTAGACTTCAGGTTAATCGCAATACAAACCAAGACGGATTAGAGCAACGTTTCAGAAGCGGCCAGTTAAGAACCTTGTCAGCTTCGAGCGCTAGGGTACTCCGAGCTCGTAGTAGTGATGAAGCACGCATATCCACGCCTGCCACGCATTCCCTTGATCGTGACGAACACCGAAGCATTCGATTCCAGCAATCTGTCGATGAGCGAACGCAGCGACGTGACAATCATCGTAGCCGTGTTACTATTAACGAGAATGCCGCCAGGGCAACAAATCTCCGATCAGACCGTTCTGACGAAAGGCGTGAAGTCGGCGATATTCGCTCAATAAAACGCGACCAATCCATGGAAAGTCGTCGAGAAAGGTCGCACGCTGAAAGGGAAACTAGGCAAACAAATGAAATGAAACTTGTAGACGATCGCGTTCGTCAAAACTCACGTTGGAGTTCGCGGATCTCGGATCGTGAAATAATGGTAGAAAAACGAAGGGTTACAAGGGATATCCAAGGTATGGAAAGGCAATCTCGTTCAGTTGAACGTGTCGCTGAGACGCGAAGAGTTGCTCGATCTTCCGATCGCGCTCGAGTTTCTGATAACCGCCGAGAGGTTCGTAATATTGCTATAGAATCTCGAACGCAGGATAGTAGACGTACCAATGAAAAGGATATCCGTACATTTGTATTGGACGGTGAACGTACCGCTGAAGTCAGACATCAAGCTAATCAAAATAATAAGGATTCGTGCTCAATAACTAGGGAACTTTCAGTCGAATGCCAACAGACCAACCGAGATTTTGGAACGGTGGCTAGGGCTAGAGCTTTATCAAATAGTCGTTTTTCAGACAATAAAAGGGACACCCGAAATTCAGTAAAAGACACACGGATTGCAGAGGTTGAACGATCTACTGATAACCGGAGAGCCACTCGAAATGTCCAAAGGGAGTCTAGAGAAATGGAGCGGAACCGACTCATGCCACGAAATATTCGACTGAACTTTAGGGACGTTCGATCTATTGAAAATGAACGAGCACAAGCTCGTCAACGAGATAGCCGAGCTACTGCATCACGAGTAGAACGAGTAGAAAGTAGCCGAAGAGACGCCCGAAGTGCTGAAGATCGAGCACGAGCACGATCCACTGATCGTATCGCTAGGCAGCGACGAGACATCCAAGAAAATGAAAGGGACGTGCGCGATATTGGTGGCAACCGATTTGCGGAAGCCAGAGAAAGGCGCAATCTTGACAGGGACTCCCGAGCTCGAGCAGCGTCATTCGAGTCTAGACAAGTTATTCGAAATGTCGAAAAGGAATCTCGGTCAGTTGAAGATGAACGTAACGTGGGTCACCGAAGAGCTACTCGTGGCATTGAAAGAGATGTACGCTCAATCAGAGCTGAAAGAATGTCAGAAAGTAGAAGGGACGTTCGCAAAGCCGACCGTGAACGATTAACAGAGAATAGACGTGAGCGAGATTCAGAAAATCGAAGGGAAATTCGCAATATTGAAAAGGAGGCCCGCTCAATCCGTACAGAAGAAACGAGGAGAGAAGAACTAAGGATCATAAACACAGCACGTTCTCGTGAAAGTCTTTCCATGGATCGCAGAAATCATAGAATGACGGAACGAGTAAATATTCGTAACCAACTTAACAGGCGTAGTCAGTCCACCCAACGCGAATCGCGAGTAGGGTTCCGACACACGTTTGAGAAGAACAATAAGGAATTAGAGCGCAGAGAGGCAGAGTCTACGGCTAGAAAACAAGAGTTCCTTAGCATGATCACAAACTCTAAACAAGACGAAAATGAAGGTTCTATTATGAACTGGCAGTATGTTTTTTACACTCTACAAGGACTTTACATTTGCGGAGTGCTGACCCAGTTGATGAATGAAAGGACCGCAGTCAAGAAATCCAGGTAAGAATCAAACAATTATCAGTAAGTACTTAAAAATAATTGCAATATACTTAAACAATTTTTTTTTTCATTACCACTGTAGCGACTCTACTGCAATAAACGTCATCAACTGTATGTGCCCTACTTCGCGCTAACGAAGTTTCGATGATCGGTGGCATAAATACAACTTCCGACTTTTTCTCTTGGAGAGTGGTCTCTCTATTGGAATCTTTCCCACACCACTATTATCAATTACCAAAATTATTGCGATATTGCAGTTCCTGATATTTAACGTGGCAAGATTTAAAGTAGTGGGGCCAAGTCCAAAAATAATACGATTTTATTTCATTACAGGGCATTCTCTTGGTGGTCCTCTCCGCAGCACCTTATCAAAGTGGATTAGAAGATGCAACATAAAAAGCATTTATAGTATTAACTGGCGTTAGAATTTTAAATGTATGTAGTTTCATAGAAGTCTTAGTAGCTTCATAGATACAAATTGATGTAATCAACTTTAATGTATTGTGTAGAGAAATAAATTATATTATCCCGTTATTATACAGCATGTTTAATTTTAAACCCAGAAAATATGCAAGAAGTGGCTCTGCTTTCTTTATTTTATTTTATTATTTTATTAGGCTGACTGTCTTATAAATGTATGTGTTTAAGTTAAACAAAGCACTAAAATTATGGAATGCACTCCTTTCTTCTAAAATTTAACTTGACATTTGTAATTACATTACTATTTTTTTTTCATTCAGTACTCAATTAGGTGAAAAAAATATGTGATACAGTTTAAGAAGTAACTGCTAAGAAATAACGAGAAAACTGAAAAAATATTAGGTTAAAATGATTTTATTACTTATTCTTATAATTAAGATGAATCTTAAATTAATTCTAAACTCATGGATAGTATGTCTACAATTCCACTGTATCCGTCTTTTTCTTCTGCTGTCCTTCATACCAAGCCTTTGAAATCATTCTCTTCATTTCATCATCTCCACTCTCATACCTAAAACAGGAAACAATGTTAAATTTATTACCTCGTTTGAGAAAGTAGTTTTATACTATACTACAGTTTATTAGTAGTTTTATACTATACTGTACTATAATAAATGAACGAGATAATGAGAGCGAAATATGTGAATGTAAATTTACCAAGTATAAAAAAAATATGTTTGTTTTTATTAATTAGTCTAACATTGGATGGCTTAGTGCTTGCTACATTCCGAAACTCATAGGGCTGTAAAGATAGTATGCAGATGGTATTATTTAGGTTTGTATAGCATGCGCATGCCTATGGCTTCTTCTGGTGTGGAGGGAGACAGAGCTGTACAAACACATAATTTATTACACGGACTTAGCTACGCAAACAATACTGCGGTTTTCAGTAAAACCAAAAGGTTGATGAAGACTAAGTACTTACATGTTCTTCATAAGACCCATGATAGACTCCTGAGGATCTTTCTTGTCCATATCATCAGTCTTGAAGCGGTTCTTGTGCTGGTCGTCAGCTTTCTTCTCCAAACCAGTCATGTGGGACCATTTCACATTTGGATGAGCCTTTGCAAGGAAGATTACTACCATATCTAGAAATAAAATAATAGTTTTCTATGAAAATTGCACTTCATTCATCATTCAAGGTGATAATTTTAAGTGGATCACATACAAGTCACTTGCTGAAGCCAATTCTGTCACTGTCTCAAGTGTGTATTATTGCTGGTCTCAAACAAAATAATTAAATGTTATGGACATTGTAGTGGTTGTGTAAGATTTTGAATGTCTCAATGAGATCTCCATGTTGGCTTTGTGCTTCCAACAATGATAGGTTCAGCTCCAAAAGGTGCTCCTCATATGATTTATTTTTGAGTGATGACACCATAATGTCATCATTAACTACACATACCAGTTTTCTGCTTCCAGTGACAGTCCTCCACAACAATAGGCTCAAGCAGTTTGTTGATGGTGAGAATATAGTCTTTGTTCTCCAGATCGTCCACATGCAGCTCCATGGAGCGTTCCGTCAACTTGCAGTACACTCGCTCCTTTGGGATGCTCTGTACATTCTTCAGGGTGACAAACACTTTCACATACTTCTCGGACTGATCCCAGCCTGCAATGACAATATTTCATAAAAAAAAGATCACAACTTAACAAAATTGTGCTTATAAAAATTAGAACAAAACATTTAAAAAATATATTTTTAATAACTAAATTTACAACTGAAAATAAACTACAGAAATTATCATTAAGATATTTTAAAAGTATCAATGAATTGTTGTGAATTCAGAAATTCAAATGCCGAACAATGAAAAAAATTACTTAATCTTTTTAAAGTTGAAAGAAAAAAAATAATGCATTCCCATCTCCTAAAATTAGGAATTCAAAATATGTCACAGATATTACAAAAAAAATACAGAACAACGTACATTAAACATAAATTATAGTTACCATAGCCATTCAATTTGATTTGATAGCGCTTTTGTGCGGGAGTGGTGGCAGCAGGTGCAGTTTCGGAGCTGGTGGCGGCCTGGACGGCTTGATCCTTTTCTTTTAAAGCGATCAATTCCGTTTCAAGCTTCCTTATTTCCAATGACAGGATGTCCTGCACTCTCTTACGTTTTGCTTGTTTCAGCAAAGCGTTTAGCTCATCAATATCGCTCCGCAACTAAAAAATTAAGTTAATAACGGGGTATAAGATCCGTGATAATTTTGATAAGCAAGAAATAGTTAACACAGACTTAACGAACACAACAAGTATAAGTTAAATAATGTAATGTAAATGTAATAGCAAAAAGTTTGTACGCAACGAAACATGCGCTGATTACCTCGTTCAATTTAGACGACATTATTGACTCCTAGTTTTTTGGACAGCGAGAATATATAACAGGCAGTCAGATCTTTCAGTGTGCTGTAAAAGAATACGATAAAAGTAATAAATAGTACCGTTACAGTCAGAAACTACTGGAAACCCGCCCGACTCAAAAACTCACAATCACATTGAATGTCCAAATGTCATAAAAATTCAATTCAAGACTGTCAAGTCAATTTGCTAGTTGTCACAACTGTCAACATCCGCTCAGAAATAATAAACTTTATATCTAAATCGTTAAGATTTATTATGCGATAAACAAATGAGGCAGAATTTTATTTTTTAAATCAAGCCGTACAAAATTCAGAAGACGTAACTGCGTTTTAAAGTTACACTTAAATAGTTTTTGCCAAACCAACATCTCTTTGTCTGGATTTCAATACGATACGATTACTTATAATTCTAGAAATATCTAGAACCATGATGACACCACCCCCACCTCACCTATGGCATTATCTTGATGTCTTGAAACATGCTTGAAACCTACGCTTGAAACCAAATAATAAAGTGTCTTGAATTGAATTTCGGTTTAGAAATATTAAAATCGAAATTTAAGGTGTTTCTGAAAACATAACAAATACGATACGCTGATGCTTCAGCATGAACTTAAGTAGGTATAAGTAAAGTTCTCGGCAAGTTAGATGCATTGATCTAATACTACGTTAAGGCTGCTACACATGCTTGGCGAGCCTTGACGAGTCTACGCCAACGCCAACATGTGGACAGGTCATTTGCGTTGCCTGGCC
>BHDV01070070.1:0-12894 GCA_005406045.1 Adoxophyes honmai | reverse complement strand
AAAAACCTAATTTAAGGAAATAAATGTATACTGGAATAATAATAATTAAGCGGGGCTCCCATAGAAAAAACGTTTTTTTTTTTGCTTTATTTGGTACGGAACCCATCGTGCGCGAGTCCGACTTGCACTTAGCCGTTTTTTTTTTGTTATATTGAAATGCTATTTAATGCTCATACGATTTTCAATTATTATGTACCTAAGTATGTATAGAACAGTTCTGTTTTAGCGAGAAAACATATCGTTGACTAAATAGGTTATAGGTTGGACAGAAAGATTATTTATTACGAGCTGGTTTATCACGCCCTATTTGCCATTAAAATAAATGTTGTATCCCGAATTAATGAACAATTGTATATTTTATTTTGATTCTATATTTTTGATGTACGCGGTAGGTATGCAAAAACACGAGCTGAAACCAATCACATTCGGCTATTCATAATTCAGAACATAATCATAACATGTAAAAAATTTTGTACCCACCTAATTGCTTTTACTACACCGTTTTTACTTGTTGTAATTGTTTTTGTATATTAGCCTTTCACAACAGTATCTCCCACAATCTCTAGCTATTGAGGTACAGTCAGCAACAAAGATATTGACGATCAAAATGCCAAAGTATGTATATAATAATATTTGTTGTGGATTGTACAGAAGCCAATCACGAGTTTAATAAAGCTTCTGTACGAAAGACAGACTTCTGTGTCTGTGTCTGTTCACAGTACATCATTTATTCGACGTGTTAAGGTGAAAACATAGTTATTATACGATTAAAACTATGCTTTTTGTTTAACTTTAAGTTTAGTTCACATGACAAGCATATTACAATGCTCGTTTACTAAGAACTACATACAGTACCAGACTGTAAAGTATGGACATTGGTCTTAGGAAAGAGACAACCTATGTAACGTGAGTTAGAGAGAGACAAAGCTCTACAAAGCTGATCCCCGTGGAGGCCGATGTGCAAACTTTGTCGCTGACTTGTCGCCGATTACTATACATTATGTTTAGACCGTACAGTACACATGCTAACGAGCGTCATTATTAAGACTAATTTTCGTTCCTGGCAGTGGCAAGTACCTAATTATAATGTACTTACTACGTCCATAATACATCAATTCCTTTTCTTTTAAAAAGATAATTTAAATATAGTAAGTACATTACAGGAGTAAGCGTCCTTGCCTTGCATTGTCCTTATAATAAAATTGTATCGCATGATTAGTCATTCAATACAGATTTGTACTGCTACTAGTGCTACTGTCGTAAGCGTTTAGATCATAAACAATGAATCATCTCGATAAGCTCCCTAACACTCATTTATACTAGCTATCTGTTTTGTCATCAGTCAAAATAGTACTATGACCACAGTAAATATTTACGTTAGTCTCTAGCAAGTTAGTATTCCAGGTAAAAGAGATGCACTAACTTAATGCCACTACAAAAAAAATCATGTCATTTAACTTGCCAGGACTGGGTTTTGCTAGTAGGAATTTTAGTCTATTTTATTTAGATAAAGGTAAATAAATAAACAAAGAGTTTGGCCTTAACGCTAGCTGTCTTTATTTTCCATTTCCTTATAGAAAATACTTTTACAAACAGTATAAGGGTCTGGCCGCGCGCCCGGGCGCCCGCGCGGGGCTCCGCTGACTAGTGTCGCGCCAACCCGTCCAACGTCCAATGAAAACTATAAAATAATACAAAAGAATACTGATAGCGAGATCGGTTTACAGGGACTTCTCGATGTTGATGAGCTCGGCGATGCCATCGTACATCTCCTTGACGGCCTCGTACTCCGTCAGGCCCATGCGGCGCTTGTTGGAGATGTCGTAGACTCCGCCCTCGGCCTCGGTGTGCTCGCCGCGGGTGCCGCGCACCTGCAAGTGGTACTTGGACGCCACCTCCTCCAACTTAGCCTTGTCAGCGGCCAACTTCGGCAGCTTGATGTGCACGGACGCACGGACGGTCGTACCCAAGTTGGTGGGGCAGAAAGTCAGGAAACCGAGACGGTCATTGTGGGAGAAGGGCACCCTCTTCTCGATGTCGTTGACGGCGGTCACGAGCCTCTTGTAGACCTGCTTCAGGTCACCGCCCATCTGCATGGAGATGAGGCGGAGGTGGTCCTCCTCGTTGCACCACACCAGGAAGGTCTTGTTCTCGTTGTGGTAGATGCCACGGCCGGTGGGCCAGAAGCGGCAGGCGTTGGCAGCCTGGAGGAAGCGGTCGCCCTCCTTGAAGAGGAAGTGGTCATCGATCAGCTGCTGCTGGGTCTCCTTGGACATGCCGGTCAGGGGGTAGAAGGTACCCTTGAGTTCTCCCTCGAGTCCAGACAGGGTGGAGGAGACTTTGTCTTCCATCTCCTTGTACTGGCCCTCAGTCAAGCAGGGGTTGAAGGGGTAGCCCTCCATGGAACGGCCGCAGCGCACGCGGGTGGAGACGACGAACTCGCCAGCAGGGTCCAGGTTGCCGAGAGTCTCAACATCACCCCAGTTCTTGGCGGGGTGCTTGTCAGTTTTCTTGAATCCATTGTGGTAGTCCTCGATGATGGGGTCGAACAGGTCAGCGAACACTGTGTATGACTCAGCATCGGGGGCGTAGATTCCAACACCAGAGTCCAAGTTCTCAACACCTGTAATGAACAATAAGAGTTAAAATTATTATTGTTTTTTACATGAAATTCAATTTTGCATTGGTAATAAATAAACTTATCTTCTATCCTAAGTGGATAATGCTTTAATAGTATCAAAGAAAAAATAAAGCAGACAAGATCAATCACACTATAAACTTTTATTTTACAATTTTTGTGATTTTAGTATAAAATTGACAAAGATAAACCAAGCTGTTAAATCAATTTCAAATAAAACTCCAATTCTAATAAGGTTTTCCTACAAGGACTTTAGTTAAGTACTGGACTGTCTGCAGCTGATAAATACCTAGTAATATGATGTTGCAAGTGAATGTTGTAATCTTATCTGATTACAATTTGACATTGTTATTTGATAGTTTAGAATTATTTGGCATCATTGCAAATATTTGAAACCATTTACTGGCAACAGATTGTATGTACCTGGGTTCCTTACAAAGTGGCACTGAGAAATCAACTGAGTGCAAAAAGCTCCAAAATTTAGTTTAAATTTAGAATTTTCCTATAACTATGCCTATTAAATGTAAAATAAGTAAGTTGAAATAATGCGAACTTACCAGACTGGATACAATCCAAGAGGGTGGAGCCAAAAGAGGTCTTCTTGTTCTTAAGAGCGTCGAAGACCTCCCTGGTGAGGTACTTCTTCAGCAGCGACTTTGAGTCGGAGCCCTGGAGCTTGCTGAATCCAGCCTCCAACTTCTCGATGGTTCCGGCGTCCACCATTGCTGCGGCTTTTCTGTAATAATGTAACAAAGTTAACATCATGCTTGCAAATAAACCACAATCTCATAAGAAACGAAACAATTATGATTCTAACGCTTTTAAAGCAGCGCATGTTGCTCTTGTGCACATTTTTTTATAGTTAGTTAACTTTAAAAATATTGAAAACGAGCGCCGATTTTAACGAACGAAATGACGTTGACAAAAGAACGCATAGACGCCTAGATTATTTTATTTTCTTTTTAAAATTTGAAAATTAGTGATGTGCTCGTGTAAGACACGGAGGAGTCGAAAAATTTTTTTTTATCTATGTTCAGCTTTACTGTTAATTAATTACTTTTAAATCCGCAAATTATCTATTTAATATTAGCAAATACGGAATTGTTTAAGTTTTTAAGTAAGAGAGGGAAGTGCATCTCGGAAATGCAAGTGCATTAAAAAAGTACAAAGTACAAACCGCCTGATGAGGTAATACGCAAGAACAGCGCCACCACAAACCACTATTGGGATCGTGACTTTAAACTTATAATTCATGTCGTCGAATTGTAATCAAGCCACTTTATAAATGCAAGCAGGGTTCAAGAACTACAGGTAAAGGAGTTGTTACGCGGACTGTCGGATTTTGTTTGAATTGTTTGTCGAACACACCCTAGTCTACTCGATTTTGTGATGGAATTACGTAATTTAGCCAGAGGTCGCGTTGACCGGCACGCGCAAGTCGAACGGATGTGTCAGCTCACTGCGCACCGGCGCTGCCTCGTCGCCGCGCGCAGCCGTACCTCCCACTCGCGACCAGCCAACCCAACGAGCATATTATCGCGGTTTCTTATTACCTACTTGCATTCATTCTTGAAGGTACACCAACAATTAACCGTTGTTAGATTACGGTATCAACTTATCGACGATTCTACGTAAGTCATCGGATTACAAGCACCTCACAATTGATAATGAACGAGCACCGGCAATAATGCATACCGCGAGTTACTACCTAGGTACCTATAACATGTTAAAAGAACGTAATCCAATGCACATGACGTGACACGTAACCAATGAAAAGGGAATTTACAAAGTTTGGTCACATTTTTGTTCTTTACCCACAAAATTATTCATCTCATTATGGGTATTCCGAAAATAGAGATTTTTAATAAGTAGTAATTTAGATTTTTGGTCTTTGTCAAATTAATGTCCAGAAATACATATCTACATTGGTATGTAAAACGACTTTTTAACAGTAGGTACCGAAACCAATTTGGTCCCTTAATTTATAGGTACGTGTTGTCCGGAAACGACAAAACCACCTTTAATGGCCGACGTGAGAGATTATCTGAGCAGTTAAGTTATAAAAAATTGGTTAGTTAGTTTTTTTATAGTGCTGGTTATAAGTATAGGGAGAGAGATAAATTCCAATAGAATATAAAATTTTGGCACCGGCGAGCAGAACGAATACCGGCTAACATACGCACCCGTCGGCTTCATCCGCCGGTTTATTTTCCTTGTTTTCTTTCGTTGCACAGCCACCCATTTTCACTAATGCCAATTATAAAACTAGCCGACAATCATCCACTAAATCACTACAAACTACTTCTAATAAACAAAAGGAATGGCGAAATCTAAATGCAATGATGGAATGATATTTTTCTAAATGAATGTATCGGAGCCGGGAGCCGGGAGTGGCGAGGGCGAGCCGAGGGGAGCCCGGATCGATGCGCGGTACGCGGCACGCAGACCGAATGCTTCCCGCCCTTCGGGAATCGCTTCAAAACTTTTCGGAGGGAAATCGTCCGGGTTCGCGAGAGCTCACGATTGCTTTCGCGGGCGAAATTTAAATGCAACTCCTGAGCATTGACGGCGCGCTATTGTTTTATCGTTAGAATTGCACACTTGAACGTTATCTTTACACATCTTGTCGTAGATTAAGTTGTCACTCGGTATAAACTTCAAAGTATTTACTGTTTGAGAGATGCCGGTATCAGTGAAGTGCGGTTGCGATGCGGCGATGGATTGAAAGTTGGGAGAAGTCACCGCTTACCTTGCGCTGGTACAACCGTCAGAGTCGACTGCGAGGTGCAGAATGGTCGGTGCGGGAGCGCGCGGAGCGTTAAGCCCGCGACGCCCCGCGCCCGCACCGCAGCCCTTCCTCAATCAACCTTGGCCTTGCCGTTGTGCCCTGGCTTGGCCGCCCGCAGCCAAGCAGCTACCAGACCGCTAATTCAACATCAGTTCGAATCCAAATTGTCGCTTCGACCATCATAAAATCAATGAGCGGGAACAAAATTATATCTAATCATTAGTTGGCAATAAATATTGCAACGGACAAGACAATAGGTATTTTATAACAAAACAATAATGATTTTTTATAATTGTTGTTATAAAAAGATAAAAACCAAATTTAATACAAGTATTTTGAACAATATACATTTATATATATTTTAATATTTTTGACTTATTGTACATTATTACGTGGTGAAGCTTACCAAAATAAATGAAGTGCTTTCATGTGTGTTAAAACTTTTAAAAGTTTCATGGAACTTTTTTATAATAATGACATTGGTGATGTCGATTCGTTAAAAAGTATCAAAAGTAACTTTCATCAATTAGTACTTTATTATAAAACGAAACGAGAACTATTACTTGTAAACCTTTTTACGAATTAACCTTTATTTTGGGTAATCGTAAATCATAATCGATCGATTAATCAAAACCCTCATGGAAAACCCTATCTATCCGGTAGCCGCATCGTCAAAGTTGGGAGGGAAATTTAAAATTAGAATGTTGCTGGTTCTTTTTTTTGTTGCTGGATCGGGTCCAACGTTCTATCGCGACGATGCCAATGTCAAGTTTGTTATTTTTCACTTTCATTGCATAACTCCGTCGATAGTGTTTCGAGCGCACTTAAAAAATCTCAGTTTTAGCCAGTTATTTTATAAGCATTTAATTTTAATTACCAAAAATAATGCGATTTGTTCCGCAATGTTGTAGTACTTGAATCAAAATATAAAGACAATAAAAAACTATTAATAAAAAATATTTTAAAAACAAAATGGAAAGTCTGGGGGCACGGCCGTGCCCCCACCAAGTCGAGCAAAAAAGCGTCACGGCCGTACCATCCTTTTTTAAACGGTTTTACTTAGCTTACCCCGTTTGTTTTAGACTTTATTCTTTGGTCTTTGTTGGTTCAAATTTAGAAATGGAAATTTCACCCTCTTTCCGTCAACTGATTGATCTGAAATTCGGTATGCGCTTTTAGTTGTGGTGACAATACAATAATGTACATTCATTGTCACTGTAAATTCAAAATGGCCGCCGCTACAAAATGGCGGATGATCTAATTCTTATCTACCCCATCAATATGGGTATCAATTGAAAGGTCTTTGCAAGGAGAATACAGTGCACTATATCAAATTTAAAAAAAAACTAAAAGCTCGAAAAAAAAGTAAAAAAAAAAACTTTTAAGTAAAACGGTTTTATATACATTGATTAGACTAAAATAAAACCGTTTTACTTAAAAGTTTTTTTTTACTTTTTTTTTAGGTACTTACTAATATTATGTTAGGTAGGTGATGGGAACACAGAAGAGAGTAAGTACACCTTCGTGTTGATTCTGACGTAGTTAGGTAGGTGGCCAAGTAACAACAAAGTGAAAGGGTGTTTTAAAAATTCATGTGTCTAATTTCAATACAGCCGTATTTACGTAGAGAGAGGCTATCAAATATGTAGTTAGTCGGTACCTGTGTCATCAAATTAACTACAAAATGATTCTCAATGTGTAATGAAAACACGTAACGTACGTTACTAGGTTTAATAGGTAGGTACCTAAGTAGGCACTCTGCTTTGTTTTTTTTATTTCGAGGAAGTGGAGAACTGAAGATCGAAGTTCTTTATTTTTCAGTAAAGAAGTTAGAGGGCGAGTCCAGCAGTCAGTAGGATAACGAAAATGACTAAAAAAAAATTTTTGTCCTCGACATCAAATTTGGCAAGGTTTTTTGTAGTGTGGCATGTAGCATCGCTTTTTCGCTTTTCCAGGTAAAACTCCCCGGCAAAAAGTTTTGCTAAGTATGCCGGTAAATTGATAATAATATGGATCAATATCAAAGTTTACATCTGCAATCCCATTCATAATAATTTAATGAGGAATTAATCCAAAGATTCCAAAGTACCAGGCAAGCAGCACTGCACAGGACATCACTTTCAAACTACATTCAATTTCCAATCCACAAGCCTGCGTTACGTAACAGGCTTTGCGATCGTGACCGAACTTGGTGACCTCGGGGGTGCCGACCTATATACCGAAGCCCTACGCCAACCGAGTATTTATAGGGCTTTTATTAAGTGCTGTCAACTGCTTTAGAGCTTATGGCTGCTTATAACACCGGGTTGGTTTTCTTTTCAAAGCAGCATGTTCAGAAGTATACAGATGTAACAGAATTATATCTACATAAATAAAATAAATAAAAAAAAATAAAAAAATAAAAATAAAAAAGCCTTTATTGTTTCTTGCATATGATACAAACATTTTTAAATAATTAAATTTATTCTACGTGTCTTTTTATGATAATTCTTATACTATTTATTCGTATTCTCAATTGCAAGAACCCCTTTTTGGGTAAAGGCCTCCCCCAATGATACCCATTTGCTTCGGTCTTGAGCAGTATGTCTCCAATTTGGGCCGGCGAATGCTCTTATCTCGTCTTCCCATCGCGTTGGTGGTCTTCCTCTACTTCTCTTGCCTTGTGGGCCTCGCCATACGGTAATTTTTGTGGTCCATATCTACATATCTATGTGATTTATTTTTTAGTCTCAGATACAAAATTTACAAGCGCATTTATTGTTTAGTGGATCTCAACGTGTACAAGTGGTTTGCCCGTGTTATTATTTACTTATAAGAAAAAAGTGATCATCGTAATCAACCAAATTTCAACGTTCGTTATTATTTTGTGGATAACTTTTCTACAAAAATCGATACAAAATTAAACTTATCGTTAACTTTCGATAGCGGAGGTACAACACTATTTTAGAATTGCAAAAAACAGACAACACCGACAATAATTGCAATGTCATTTTAGTTTCTTAGATTTAGATTAAAAAATATTGAAATAAACCTAAATATTTAAAATAGAACAAATACTAAGAGCGGTGTGTCTAGGAGTAAGATGTGGATTAAGATGATAAACAGGTTAGAGTGATTCCAGTTTTACAGAAACAGAAAAGAAAGGTCATAAGGTACTTAATTGCTTATTTTTATTAATTAGACTTGCTTTAAATGAGTTTATTTCATTGAATAACAAGTTCCAAATTTCTAGCTTTCAATAAGACGATAATTCCATACAAACTTTCATTCCTCTTTTCACCCTGGCAACTTTATTCGCATTAAAAAGTAGCCTTCTTCTCTTCGTCCTTTCTCACGCTCTAGAGTCTAGACCTAGACTTTCTTTGTAATTTTCTTTAATTAAATCGGTTTGTTCAGTAGTTTTCGCCTGAAAGCTCTACAGACGAACAGTTTCTTTCGCATGTATAATATTAATAAAATAATAAGGATCTTTAAGTGAAGTAATAAGTAAGGTAGGTAAGTAACGTTGTACTCGTAAGGAAGGACAATAATTAAAAGATAACCGAAGTCATTTGTTCGTAAACAGGATAATGTCATAATGGCTCTTATGCGGACGTTCACCCAATGAATAAAGGCTATTAAGTAGGTACTAAAATAGTTTACGAGTAGTTAACATACCTACTTTAGAATGTTTGACGGAATTTAAAGTTAAGTAGGTACTAGGTAGCTATAATTTTTCACATTTCCAAACGTTTTTTTAATCGACTTCAATAAGAGGAGGTTCTCGATTCGACTACCTATGAGTTAGCATTTTTATAAAAAATGCCTCAGAACTTTTATTAGGGTTACCTACCGATGTTGATAATTATTTTTTTACTTTTCATTTCATTTCTTGTGACGGATCTAGCGAGCAAAAAGTAGGTAAATAGCAGTGCCGTAACTAGCCTTTTATGCGCCCGGTGCGAGCTTTCAAAACTGCGCCCTTGAAGATACTGGTCTAGTATTTTCAGTGTTGCCAACGGTTAGTCTAGCTCCCCACCAGATTTTCTTTCAAAACCACCAGAAAACCACTAAACTGTTCAAAATCTGGAAACCACTAAATTTCCCACTAAAATATTTTCTTCGATTACGGAATGAAAAGGTATCTTCTAGCATAAAAATGTGTCTCAATGAAAAATTGTGTAAGCAATTTTTTGATAAAAATCCTCTGATAAAATCCACTAAAAAAAACCACCAGCCACTAAATGCAAATTTACACCACTAACTGGGGTGCCAAAACCACTAGATTTAGTGGTAAATCCACTAAGTTGGCAACACTGAGTATTTTATGCGCCCCTCTAGGGTCTGCGCCCAGTGCCTGGGCACAACTGGCACAGCACTAGTTACGGCACTGGTAAATAGGTACGTAGATGCAGAAATGTGATAATGGAGACAGAATGAGTCCCGAATACTATTCGGAATACATTTTTGGGTAAAAAGAAGCCTATGTATATTAGACTACTTTTTACCAGAAAATGAGCATTATAGTTTCCGCAGGCGAAGTTGCCAGTGTACAATAAAACGAGTGCGTGTTTAGATTTCCGGCGAGTCGTTGTTGCCGTTCTTGCCGTGCGCCCCGATTTTCATGCCACCAAATCATTCCAATGCCCCATTTTTATTGCCTTTTATTGATTTCCGTGGCCGTAAATCCGAAGGCCTATGCCTTCTGATTCACTTTGACTATTACTCGATGGTATTTCACTTCTTACGCGGTTTATCCACGCATGTTTGTTTACTTTTACTAGCACTAAGTATACATACATACATACATACATATTCTCACGCCTGTATTCCCATGAGGGGTAGGCAGAGCACATGGATTCAAAAATCCAGTACTAACCCTTTCCCAGAGTCGACTCTTACGACACCCACGGGAAGAAAGGGGGAGGTGCTATTCTAACCTGGCACCACACGGGCATCTAACCCGCCTACCTTATTTGTTTAGATAGATAACATATATTAGGTATATCATTTATATCATGCCTGTGTTCCCAAATGGGATAGGACAAGGCACATGAATCGCTGCGTAGACAAAACCATGACTATTCCACGTTTCGTCGCCCCTTTTTGGTATAGTAGGTGGAAACATTGAAGAAAGAGAAAAAGTGATAGGTAGGTTTTCTAAGGTAAGGTCGGTAACTTCGGTAAGGATATCCTTGGTCGACTCTTAGGACATCCATGGATGAAATGGAGAGGTGTTTCCGTGTTATTCAAAAACCGACACTACACGATTGATAAGAACCTACTTAAGAACGTAAAAAAATTAGCAATTTTTATTAAAAAAACAGTCGCCTAAAGGATTTGTCACACTACCTACATGGATACACTCTGCGGCCTGCGGTCAGGTCATTGTGAACGCATCCAGTGTCAAATCCTTTTATGTAAAATAGTAGATATAGATACCAATTCATATTACATGAGTTATTCCTAATCCAACGAGAACAAAGTGAATCAAGTGTCGGTATTTCCCATTGAATGCTCATATGCAAACTATTTCGGAGGAAGGAAAAAATCCAATAAAATTCATAAGTATCTAATTTACCTTAATTAAATTCATATTTACCTTACTCAATCGTTTTGTTTTTGTTAGACAAATAAACAATAACTCCTCTCCATTTCTTCCGTGGATGTCGTAAGGTAAGAGGCGACTAAGGAAATAGGCTGGTATATTTTAGGCGACAGACTAGCAACCTATCACCATTATTCTTGCTCACTCAAAACCTAAAACAATTGGTAGAAGTGGCCACGGAACGTGAATTTTTCTTGGTTTTGTCTGCGTAACGTACCTATCGTTGTGCTCTGCCTACCCCCTTTGGGAATACAGGCATGATGTTGTATGAGACATTAGTGGTATTAGTCCATACACATCAAAAGAAACAAAATGGTTGCTCTTGTGGACATCTCGATCTACATACATACAAGGCGATCAGAATTATGGGCGTAGCCCAGATGGTGGTAATACAATGATTCATCCCAGTTCTGTGTATGAGGCTGATGAAAATGTTCCGTTGCTTTCGAAATTCTTAGATAACGTCATTTGTCATCAATAAGGCAGATTATTATTGCGAAATAGGTATAGGTATGTTTGTAGCTAGAAGGCAGGTGACAATGATGATTAAAAGCAGTCAAAATTTTAAGTTTGCTTCCAAAGTAATTTACTTAACAAACAAAAACCGCTATAGTTTACTTAGTAATGAATGTAATGAAATGATCTATAGTATTTTTTTCCTTTAGTTGGTCTCATAATATCAATACTCAATAAATAAATATTATTTTATACATAAATAATATAAATAAAATAACTCCTTTCCATTTATTCCGTGGATGTCGTAAAGAGGCTACTAAGGAAAGAGGCTTATATGGATGCTTTAGGTGACAGGCTATCAAACCCATCACTAATGTCACTATTATACCTCTTTCATCTATGTCTGAACCCAAAATTAAGCTAAAAGTGGCCACAGAAAGCGGAATAGTTATGGTTTTGACTAAGTAGCGTTTCGTGTGCTCTGTGCTCTGCCATATTTGGTAATCTGTGGCTCTGCATGCTCCGTTTGGGCATACGTACCGGGCCAGTTTCTTGCGGCACATCCTCCTAGGGCCTAATTATAATCTTAAGCATAAGCTAGGCAATCATGGTCTTTATGAAGTGCACTCAAACAAAAGACGTGTAAAAGAGCCTCAAAAATCTTGATTTTGATTTGATATCCTCAAGAAAACCGTACAAAAACCTGTACAAGTCCAAAACCTGTACTAAAAGTCACTTACTGAGCGTGAAGTAACAATAAAAACGCGCGATGAGCGATCCCATATTTAAATCAACAGCAAAAAAAGTGCTTCAAACTGCCAACAAACGCGTCAAACCTTTGGCGTTATTCTGTCTAATTACCGCACCTGAACCCATTCATAACTCGTTCGATGTATTTTCGCCGCTGGCAACGCATTCGTTGCAAAAAACCGTGTGGGAAGTACTCGGACCTTGGCAATGACAGTGAGAAGCCTTGGAATAACGGTTCAACCGCACTTGGCGGCGTGACGGCTTTTTTGCAATGCGATTAAAGTGCTTATAAGTCGCGCGGTAAGACACTAAGACCTTGACCAGGAGCGAATTTGTCGCGAATCTCATGCGTACTTATGCGTCCCTAGTATCTCAATTCGCGAGATACGATCGAGTCGAGAATCTGGCGTATTTCGCGACGAATTCGCTCTTCATGGGTCTTAAGATCGCTAGGCGAAAGTAGAAGGAGTATGCGTAGTAATACATTTTTAGGTCTATTCGGCATCCGAGGAGCGAGGGAGGTGGACGGCGACACGTTATTGGTAGATCAGTCTCGCACTTCACCTCCCCGCGCTGCCCCCGATGCGCCGATTACCCCCACTAGTTTCGCCGAGCGATCTTAAACCACCGCGTGATGTATATGTCGCAGGCGGATTGTATAATCCGCCGTTTTAC
>BHDV01070059.1:0-10698 GCA_005406045.1 Adoxophyes honmai | reverse complement strand
ACGAAAAGTCCCGGGACTTCGAGACTCGAGACGTCCCGGGACCCAAACCCTAACTACTACTCAACTCGTGACCACTCGCCATAAGGCGGCCGAAACGTCGAGAAGGTAAATAAAATCGTGATTAAGTCCCGCGTACATTCATTTATATGAATGAGCGTACATGCATTTAAATATGAGCGAGAATCGCGGAAGTTTAAAACGTTTATTTTACGTTTTACTTCTAGCGTATATTTTAGGTTTTAAGTTGCCAGTATACCTTAAAGGATAAATATTCGGGCGTTTGAACCGCTGTCATTATTTTCAACACTTTTTTTATCAGATTCTTTGAGAAAAGTGTATATAACAGTCTAGTGTGTACCTATCTATAAGGCACAGACACTATACAACACACTTATTGTACCAATTTCTTAAGAAATCTGATAAAAAAAGTGTTGAAAATAATGACAACGGTTCAAACGCCCGAATATTTACCCTTAACCTATTTCCTTAGTCGCCTCTTACAACATCCATGGAAGAATCAAAGAGGTGTTTTAAACCCGACGCCACAGGAAAAAAAGAAGACAACTTAAAAATTCTGCAAATTTCTCCGCTTAACACTTACTCCGCTGTGCTTGGAAGAGTGTTTTGCAAGTTTTATAATCAAAGTATTATATTTCTTTCCCGTCCCGTCATGGTTATTTTGCTTATATTTACATAATACCCAGATCCTTTGTCTCCCCATGGCGGGCACCTATGGACTTCGGGGGTCTTTCAATTGCCTTCAACTTTATGCGATGACATTTTTGCACTCTCTCGTATTGTGACATAATATTAACAAATGTACAAACATGAGGACAATATTTTTAAATTGGGGGAAAAATCCAAAAACATTTGACGTAAGGTGATACAGTGTGGTCGAGTTTAGAATAACTAAAATGTAAATTTATTCGTTTACGTATGCTTTAGGCCAGGGGTCATCAATTAGTTTTGAGAAATGAAATGACATTCGCGGTCCACACATTTAATAA
This sequence comes from Adoxophyes honmai, assembly GCA_005406045.1. NCBI lineage: Eukaryota > Metazoa > Arthropoda > Insecta > Lepidoptera > Tortricidae > Adoxophyes > Adoxophyes honmai. The sequence goes on along the minus strand of BHDV01070059.1, from coordinate 9,691 downwards.
AAAAAAATAACAAAGGTAATTACAGTAATTACGAAGGTATTATAATTTACACAATATCAATGAGAAAAATACATTTTTTATTGTTGATTATCTGTCAGAAGTTTGGAGTGGAATTGGTGCAAACTATTGACTTTAAATCCTGAAGATTAATGAAGATATATTTTTTCGATCAGCGTACAATGGCTCGGCGGTCCGTATGCGGACCGCGGTCCGCCATTTGGTGACCCCTGCTTTAGGCTATAGGCTAGCAACCGGTTACTTTTAGACCTCTGTTAACTACTTTTTTTATTTTGCTGATGTGAATGCAGAGGTATTTTTAAAGCCCTACACCATACGGAAATATAATTAGTCAAGAATTTAAATAGTGCGTACAGTATTTTTAAAGACACACCTCAAAGGAACAGTTTACTCGCCATTTTACGATTTTATTAACAGGTGCAATGCGCAAGCGTGAAACCTCCAAAAAACAATACTCATTATTAAGAATTATTATTAAGAATTAACACGTAAACAATAACATCCTGATCGCCAATAAAACCTTTAAATCCCTATAAAAACATCATCCACTTCCTCCACAGTAATCACGGGGCTATTACAGTAAAACGCCCGTAACGTGTAGGGCATAAAGTGTAATACGGCATAACAAGTGTAGTAATGCAGCCATTATTCGTTTATCGGCACTCAAGCTATAAAAACAATGATATTAAATATTTATATTGCGGCGTTCCGACCGGCGCCTGGAAAGTTCTGCGGATTCGCGTTTTATTTGCTATTGCTCTTATAAGATAATATATTACATATAATAAGAATCTTAGTTTTAAGTCTGGTGAGAGTTATTGGAATTATAGTTGTTTATCTACGTCTATGTTATAATCTTATGATGTCTTTAGTATTCGCTCAGGCGCAATAGACAAATGACCATAAGTATGAGTATAGTGTACTTTACACGCAAGCTTTTGAGATTAAGCAAATTTTGTGACGGCCGGATAGCCCAGTGGTTAGAGAACCTGACTGTGAAGCTTAAGGTCCTGGGTTCGATCCCCGGTCGGGGCAGATGTTTGTATGATGAATACGAATGTTTGCTTTCGAGTCTAGGATGTTTATCTATATAGCTTACTTATAATAAGTAAGTTTATCCGTTGTCTAGTACCCATAACACAGGCATTAAATTGCCTACTTTGGGCCTAGGTGATTGGCGTAAAAATTGTCCAGTGATATTTATTTATTTGTAATCGTGTAAAAAACTACATTTCACAAACATTCATCTCGCCTGCATTCCCAAATTGGGTAGGCAGAGCCAATGAAATGCTTCATAGACAAAACCATTTCACGTTCCGTGGCCACTTCTGGAATATTTCTTTTAGGTATTTAGTTAGGACATAATAATAGAGACAGGTTGCTAGCATGTCGCCTAAAATATTCTTTAACCTAATCCTTTAGTCGCCTCTTACGTTGTCCACGGAAGAAAATGGAGAGGTGTTATTCTAAACCCGATACCACACGGGTAACACAATAGTATATTTATCTACAGCCGTGAAACAAGGTAAATTCTAGGCGACTGCAGTTGTCAGTAAGATGCGATGTATTCCGCCAGGCTCTCAACTCGAAAACTTCCGATATTCGTGAATTTTATAGCGTTTTCAAATGGATTTAATGTCAGATCATTGCTACTTACATTATAAAACGAAGCGCGAAATCGCCTTACAAAGATTCAGAGTCAATGAAAATGCGAACTTAAGGCTATAAATCGGCTTCGAATAAGATATTAATACTATCGTGAAATAACTTTATATTGCTATCGTATTCGATCACGCATTTGATGGGTTAATACTTGGAAGAACTTTTGGCGTTCAGATGCGCGCGAGTCGTGACTATTCTGAATTGTAGGTCAATGGAACGTCCCCGGTTAGATTTACAGGTCCCTTTTTGTAACGTATGGGAAGTGTATTAGTTAGTGGGTAAAAATAAAATCGCAAGTCCCGTGCATAGAGGAACTTCGACTTACAAAATGTGTAATTCGAACAATGTCGAGTTGAGGATTGAAGCCCTTTGCACATGTATTGTCAAAAATAAGAAAATCATTGTACACTTTTTTATTTCAGTAAGTAATCGATAGAAATGTCGACGGAGCCACAATAACGTGAAACCAAGCTAGCTTTTTTTTTCACGTTAAAAAATCATCGAAATTCACTGTCACCCTACTTATGGTTTAGTCAATACTTTAAACTCGTTAAAAATATAGCTTCACAAGCAAAACTTAAAGTTTATTACTAATAAATTGTTTATAGCTTAAAATACCCGCCAACGCGTTAAAACCTCACTTTTATATGACGCTTTAACAATTTGATGCAGAATGCATGGAGCCAGTGGTCATTGGATTTATAAAAGAATTAACTGTACCTTAGCTAACAGTTAAAAACCGGCCAAGTGCGAGTCGGACTCCCGCATTGAGGGTTCCGTAAACGATAGGTAAGTAAACGATACCGCGATGTAGCTTACAGCCTTCGCCATCTAGTGACAGATTTTCGAACTAATGATAAATTTTAATTTTGTTTATTAAAAAAAAAACTACGGAATAGATTTTGTTCAAACCAATTTTCGTTGATAGTTTTTATAGTAATGTACATCATATATTTTTTTTAGATTTATCACTCTTTTATTTTAGAAGTTAGAGGGGGGGGGACACAACTTTTTCAACTTTGGAAGCGTCTGTCGCGCAAAATATTCACTTTAGAAAAACATGATGAACCCTTTCCGGCCGAGTCGATACAAGCGTGCAAATAACTTTAAAAAAATCCTGAGTACGCGCAAATCATCTTTTCGCGACCAAGCCGATACCGATCGGTCGTGCAGATACTAGCGCCACTCGCGGCATGTGAAAAGGGTAAGTTTCTAGTGTCTGTCGATGGCACGACACTCCCGACTATGGCGGCGTTTTTTGACGGGAGTAGCACAATACATAAGTACATATTTTTGCATTATTTTGATCATCTGGTGGTAATTTAATGCACGATTCGCATATGTAACGAGGTTAACTTAATAAATCAATAGAAATGTAGAAGTATACTTATCATTTCACGCGAAATGTAAGCTGTTAAAAAAAAATTGCACGATCGTGTGGGTTCGGACTTAACACGTGACACGTTAACTCAAAAAAACACACATTTTTATTAAAATAAGTTTGTTTTTATATTGTTATAATTAGTCTCAAATTACTCATTATTTATTATTACATAATTAAGTCTTAGAAACCGAAATTTAAATTTGTATCTGCGCAATTTTCGCTTCGAACTCCAAGAAATGTATGGCAAAATACCAAAAAAGAGACGTCGCACTCAATAATGGAATCCAATGCCAGATATGAGATGCCAGATGGATGCCAGTGATAGCAAGAAAGTACCAAAAGGCTGCCAAGCCTCTGATATACGATGGATATGGTCACTTACCCGAGTTTGACGATAAAATTCAAAAATACTTAGTTTAATTGATTGTGATTGATGTTATAAAGAATTTAAATTTCGGTTTCTGAGACTTAATTATGTAATAATAAATAATGAGTAATTTGAGACTAATTATAACAATATAAAAACAAACTTATTTTAATAAAAATGTGTGTTTTTTGAGTTTTTGCTTGATTGCGCATTTTACGTGTAAAGTCCGAACCCACACGATCGTGCAGTTAAGTTTTAGGATGATTTAGAGCAACAGGATTTTTTTCGTATTTTTCTCATAGATTATGGAGCAAAACAATATAATTAATTGGCATTTTAGTAACATTTTCGCAAAAAGAGTTACTCGGCCGGAAAGGGTTAAAAATCTCAATATCATTTTTAAAGAGCTATCCATAGATACCCTACACGTATGGGTTTGATGAAAAAAAATTTTTTGAGTTTCAGTTCCATGTATGGGGAACCCTAAAAAATTATAGCTTTTTTTTAATTTTGTGTCACAATCTTAATGCGGTTCACAGAACACATCTACTCACCAAGTTTTATTAGTATAGTTCTCATAGTTTCGGAAAAAAGTGGCTGTGACATACGGACGGACGGACGGACAGACGGACAGACGGACAGACGGACAGACAGACATGACGAATCTATAAGGGTTCCGTTTTTTGCCATTTGGCTACGGAACCCTAAAAACAGCCTAAACTAGCCCCTCGAATTAAATTTAGGTAGTTTGTTTTAACTTGTGTGGTGTGGGACATAGAATAACACCATCTCCATTTCGTTCGTAGATGTCGAAAAAAAGTACTACAGAAAAAGGTTTAAAATTAAGGTTTAGTTAGGCGATAAAATAGTAACTTTTCACCTCTTTCATTTCAGTTTAAACTTAACATACTTCCAAATGTGGCAACGAAACGTAAAATAGTCCAAGTTTTGACTATGCAACGTTTCGTGTGTTAAGCCTAGACTATTAAGGAACATGTGCTGTATGTATGTATATATGTATGTATGTACCATCGTAAACAGGGATTGTTGAGCCACTTACATACTTATGTTTGTAACTTGGTCGTGTAATACTAATCCAATAGCTGACATCTAGTCGGTCACACTGGTCACTGATTACACGTCTAAATCGCGAACAGTGGCAAGTGGCTCAACAATCCCTATTCGTGACTGTATGTACATTCAGCGTCTGATACATGGTTACACTTTGGTACTTTGTCACTGTGATCGCAGTGACAATTTCAAGCGAGAGTTCAAATATGAGGTTAATTAGAAAAGGTACTAAAGTGTATACATGTATCAGACGCTGACTGTACGAACAAGTGTCGTATGTATTTATGTAATTTATTATTAATTTGTAACATTAGATACTGTCTTCTGATAGTATACTAATAACTGTACGCAGGATTCTATCAAGGTATAGTGTCAATTTCATTGTTTTCCTGGAGTATCTATCTATCCAATGCCTTATCTTTGGATAAGTTTTTCGTATTTCGCCTGACGCTCTGTCATCTAATCCATTTGCGCAGATAATGTCCAATAACGGGAACTATTATTACAAATTACGCATTAAATTATACGTTACGATATGGTTATGAGATGCTATAGTTCAGTAAGCGTTCCAAAGATGATAATAGACAATATTCTTCAAGGCATGTGCTAGTGCTATGTACAATTGAATCAACTGATTCCTGACCCACCGCAGAACATTGTCACAATAAATTTGTCAAGCAATACAATGTCACTATGACGTTCACTGTGAATAGGTTCTATTGTGGGTCATGCAGGAATCAATTGGTTCGATGGTACTTTAATTTAAGACACGATAGAATAAAGGAGAAATGATACTAAGTCGTACACCTGATTGCCGCACTAGTTCCAAACTAGGTCGGTAAACAAAACACATGCAGCAGTCAGTTAAATTCGTCCCGATGGAAAAAATCGCAAAGTTGACTCAGAAATAATCTTTCAACTCTTATTGGTCACATCAATACTATATTATTGGTAGCTATATAATGATGCTTACGAGCATAAATATATGAGTGCTTCTGTGTATTAACGAACGGTTGTAAACTCTAGCTTGGACTTTTACCAATAGTGCTATTGTAGTCTAGAAACCATTGACGTACAATAAACAACTAGACTCCCAATCACGCTAAAAAATGTGGGAAGCTAAAGTCTACACACGCGTCAACTGTGCAGAGTTTTGGTTCAGTTGTCTTATGTCACTACTTCTAACGGTCGTTTACAATTTTATTTTCATTAACACGTTCACTGCGGATCAAAATATTGCTTACTTTCAGCCAGTGCTTTAAGAGGTCTTTAGGCCTTAACTGTACCATTTTTCCAGTGCGGTTAGGGGCCTTAAGACCACTCAAGGAACAAGAATATTAAAATGCTTATATTTTCACGAAATTCATAAATTTGTGAATGATACCTATATAGTACTGTTTCTAAAGGACGGTTTTGTCTTATTTTGGCTTCGCCCGAAGTTCTGATGCCAGAATATGGAATAATGACAAAAAATAATTAGGAGGTCTTTTGACCTCTTACAGCACTGAATTTGAGGTATATTTGTATTTAGTTCTAGTGATGTGCAAATAAAAATACATTTTATCGTTAAATCAAAAAACTTAGGCATTTACATAAACACTGAACACAATTGATGCTTACTTCATATAAAGCACGTAGGTACCGTAAGGTCGGGGTACTTTGACCCAGCAATGTTTTTTTTTTTATGCCAAATGATGGTAAACGGGGAAGAAGGTCACCTGATCGTAAGTGATTACCACGGCCCATAGACGCCCGCAACACCAGTGGTATTGCAGGTGCGTTACCAACCTAGACGACTAAGATAAAATGCCTCTTGTGCCAGTTATTTCACCGGCTGTATTAGTCTCTTCACCGGAACACAACAGTGCAAGCACTGCTGCTTGGCGGTAGAATTAACGAGTAAAATAGTGGTAGCGATCCGGATGGACCCTGTACTAGGTCCTACCACCCATAAAGTACCCGGACCTTTCGGTGTTTTCACTCACGAGCAAATGCAATATTATTACGTGTATTGTTCATCGACTCATGCACATCACTGGGTCATAGTTCGACTATCATAGGCTACGTCAGGTGCGGTAGGGGGCGGATAAGCCCGTACTATCTATAAGAGGTCTTTAGACCTCCTGTCCGCACTGGACGCAAAAATTTTACTCTCAGTGCGGTGAGAGGCCTTAAGACCTCCCGTGTGTTTTAAAATATCAAAACATTGTACGTTTCAAGAGAAATCGAACCATATACTGGACTCTTTTCTACCTATAAAATTGTGTGAGCTACGAGCTACGCACCAGAGCGAAACCACGATATTTTCACCCGCACTGACCGGAGGTACACGTAGGAGGTCTAAAGACCCCTTATCGCAGCAAACGTGTTAAATGTTACTGCTACAAAATAGGGTGTTAATTTGAATGAATGCTGTTCATGTTATTTGTATGTGTTGATGTAGACACGACAACGCCGCTCGGACGTTTTTTGACAAATTTTGTTAAACGATGCTAGAAACGGATTTTTTGTGATAATTCCCTTATTTAACATGATTTTGTAATTACTTTTTCACATAATAATCAATCTTACACTAGAAATACGATAGTCAATCCTATAGAGGTGTCGTAAGATCCAACGAAGGTCGTCGAATCAAAGCGGACTCGAAAGCACTCACTTCAAAAGCCTTTGTGCCTTGATTGCTGTTTCCTACGGCGAGTGCAAGCCGATTAGCGGAATTGCCTTAAATTTCATTGTTCAATTTTCGCTGTTTTCCAGTATTAGCTGGAAATCGATGAGTATTGGCACTTTGTACGTCTTGGAGAAGGTTTGCAGCATCGAGGTGTTTTTAGTGTGTTCAATAAATAAAAGAAAATAGTTGTTTTTGTAATTGTTGCATAAAGGGCATTACTATACGATTGTGGTTTATCAAACGAGCCTTCATAAAACTTTATAAAAAAAAATATCTAAAGATAGCACTTGAACAAAGTACAAAGAAAGCCAAAAATTGTGGCAAATTATATTCTAAGAAACAATTTTATTAACACATCGGTGTCATCAGCTCACAATTTTTGTGCTTGAATCTGAAATGATTTGTAAGAAATTTAGAGGAGATAATTTAAATGATGAGTAAAACATATTTATAAGCTAATAACATATAACAACATATAACATATATAAGCTGATTTTATACTAATTAAAAGGTATACCTAGTTCTCGCTGGGTAGAAACTCATGGACAATAATTTATGCCATATAATAACATAACATCAAGCATGTAACAACGACGGAGTACACGAAGAGTTACGTAATCAAAGATCATGATCTTTCTCCGTTTTATAGGTTTTTAAAAAGAAATTACAAATAGATTGAAGCTATAGGTATAATAGCGACAGCTACCCTGTCGCCCAAAGCATACCTACCTATACCTTAGTCACCTTTTAAGAAATCCATGGAAAAAACGTAAAGGTTGTAGTGGTTATTATATTTGGCATTCCTATAAATGAAAGATACAAATTCTTTCCAACACTTCTATTGTTTAACAGGACCAAAATTTAGTATTAAATCTAGTAAAGGGGTGTACCTACCTCCCTGAGGTCTAGGGCTAAGGGTTTTAACTCAACCCGATTTATTCTAAACCCGACACCACACGGGTATTATACCCAATTGAGTGATAGGACGTCTTTGTTATATGAGCGGATATGAACAAGATTTTCATTTACTAAACTCGTGAATACCTTATTATAACGTTATCTCGGTTGAATAACAACAACAAAGCTATGTCTCGCTTTGAGATCTATTCACTATTAATAGTACGTACCTAAACAACTCAAGTAAACAATATACCTTGTACCAAAGCTGTCTATTGCTTCAATTCGCGATAGAGGAAAGTTTTAAACAGTCGAGTTGTCAGTTTATTTAGTACTCGTACAGGGAAGGAGGTATTCCTTTTGCACTTAGTAACAAAACGCGCGTTTATTTCAATGCAGCTAAGTACCATTGACTTAGCATAAAACCTATTTACTGTGAATGTCAAAGGAAATTGTTAGAGGTATTTACTGTGATAATGTTCTGCGGTGGGTTAGGAATCGATTTGTTTTACTGTATGTCCGGCGTAGTTTTGTTTGTGGTTATCTTTGCATTGATATTTATCAATATTCCTCATGGTTTATGTCATGTTCTGGATTAATATTCAGTACAAAATTTTATTGAAAATATAGAAGTATAAGTGTGTCAGTGAAATGTTATGTTAATGTAATTTCAATTAATGTTTGTTACCAGCAATATAACTTTAAGGCATACTTAAAAAAATAACTATGCTTCTGGCTCAACATGGTAGGCACTTTGTATAAAATCAACAAAATTTATACCTCCCTATCTTTTTCTTTCTTCTTATACTTTTTTCATCAAACTTTATACTAATGTGTTGCATACAGTCATTGTCATAGCATTAAATCATTAAATCATAAGGCTTATTTTTAGATCAATCTTCGATAATGTTTTATGCCAAGCCCACTCATACTGAGAGGAGGCCTGTGCCCTGCAGTGGGACGTATATAGGCTGATGATGATGATGATGATGATGATGAATGTTTTATGAGTCAAATTTCTGTAAGTTTAGTAAATATCTCTCGTTTTTTTGCTTTCGGTAAAAAACTCGTAAACCTATCGATTTCTAAACTAATTAGATGTTTGAGAATACGTTTTAACGATTTTGATTTTAGAAACATGATTATTTGTAGTTTTTTCGATGGAAAACAAAAAACAATGAAGGCTCTCAAAAGTAAAGCAATCTACGCCGCAAACGAGTACTTAACATTTTTCTAGGAGTACATTTTTTTTAATAATGTGAAAAAATACGTGATTTCGATCAGCCTACCATAATCTATTGCACTTCGCCTCCACCGTGTCATCTGCGCTCTGCGCTGTATTTTATAATTTATCAGCGCAAAAAGTAAAACCGCGCGTTTTTACCCACCGGCTGGTCTATCTTCTCTGCAGCCGATCCGAGGGATAAGTTGGCAGTGTCGCAGCGCCTGGCAGAATTGGTGCGAGCCGATAAGGAAACTTTTTGTTGCCAGAGCTCAATGTTAATCAACGGCTATTTACCATCATGCAACTTGTAGAATAAGAGTTATCTATATATACAGGGTGCTTCGGGAGGAAATCGCATAACTTTACCACCGTGTTCCTGACCATAATTAGAGAATA
>BHDV01070050.1:0-29716 GCA_005406045.1 Adoxophyes honmai | reverse complement strand
ATGTGTTTTTTACACTTATGTTAGTTTAGCATGGGGGCGACGAACTACGGGAAGAAAGGGGGAGGTGCTATTCTAACCCGGCACCACACGGGTATATCTTAATCTACTTATATCCTTAGTCGCCTCTTACGACATCCACAGACCAAATGGCGAGTAAACCCAATTTGTACGTTATTTTGATACATTGTATCTATCTATATCTATGTGTACCTTACGAGTTTTTTTTAATAAATTTAGACATTTTATGTACTAATGTGACAAAATAACAGTCATAAAAGTTTCGAAAAGAGTAAGTGGCTCGAGGAAACATTTTTACAAATCTCGTCGTCTGTAACGTCTGGCAAATAGCAGTGTATTTGTCTGCTGTCGGTACCCTATCTATTATTTTGTCGTGACACATCGCCTACGCTGGAATCATCTCCACATTTCAATTCTCGCTTATCGCGAATTGATATATTAGTATTCAATCTCTCATATTACCGAAATTGTCATTTATGAGTATTCGTCATATTTTAACATAATATTTCGGTAATGTCATTAATCAATATTGCATACATACATTACGCCTGTATTTACAAGGGTAGATAGAGCTCACGAAACATTACATAGACAAACTTATGACTATTCACGTTTCGAAGCCACTTTTTGCGTATTTTCTAGCTTCTAGTTAGATTAAAGAGGTATATTAGTGACAGGTTTCTAGCCGTATGTTACCCTGTGGTGTCGGGATAAGAATACCTCTCCATTTCTTCCGTGGATGTCGTGAAAAGCAACTAAGACTAAGTTAAGGTACACTTTAGGAGACCTATCACTATTATACCTGCCAACTTCATATCTAAAAAATATGCTAGAAGTGGCTACAAGATCTTGGTTTCATCTATTCTATCTTGGTTTCGTGTGCTTTGGGAATACGGGCTTGATGTATGTATGTAGGTTTCAAGCATGTCGCCTAAAACATACCTAAAGCTGTTTCCTTAGTCGCTTAAGTCATCCAGGAAAGAAATAGAATCAATTTGTATACAAAGTAAACTTATAAGTACGCATACCAACTCTCTCAGCAGGTTCTTATTTTTTACGTTACGAAATACCCATTAACGCAACATAAGTGTTTCCCTTCCACGATTTTCTTTATATTAATTATGTAGCGACGCCACCCCTTCGCAAAAAGTAATTCGATTTCAATTACGACCGGAATTCCGACAGTTTTTGTCAAAAAAACGTGTAACGAGGAAAATCTCGATCGTGTAAGTCTACTTATCCACGACCCATTATCCGGCAAACAACCGACAAAAAATTGAAACATTTTAACAACGCGGCTGGGAAAGTAGTGATGGGGGAACGGGAGCCGAAGAAAATTCGGCGTTCTTTGTTTGAAATTACAAAAAAAAAATACTTTGTGGCCAGTGTGGTGTTAGGTATAGAATACTACCATTCTATTTATTCTGAGAAAAAGGCGACTAAGGAAATAGGTTTACGTATATTTTAGGCGACAGGCTAGCTACTTGTCACTTTTATGCACACTTTTTCTAGCTAACTTAGACGAAAAAAATAACCTGAAAGTGGTTACGGGGCGTGAAAGGATCATGGTTTTTTCTATGAAACGTTTCAAATTCGTATTTAATTGTTTCTAAGCCGTATCTGTCACAGATTGCAAGACAGATGAGTAAGTAATGAAAAAAAAGAATAGTGATGCGCAGTGTGCGTTTATCCGCAGCCGCTGTGACGCGTTGACCCCGATGATAGGTCACAAATTGGCCTAAACTAATTTCGGTATAAAGACGTGAGTGTATCCGCATTATTTTACTACTAACATCACTGTAAAGTTACGATAACCGGTGTGTCACGTGCAGCGGCCGAGCACGAGCAGTCGCGCGAATAGAGCCATGGCGCGCAGTGCGCGTTAGTCAGCGGCCCATAATACTCAGATTAATTTTGGGAAAAGTCCACTTATCCTGTATTATTTATTTTTCCGTTTATACAACAAAGAGTTTTTTACTTACTCAGCATTTCAAAATGGTCGAAATGTGCTTCAGTAGAGACCACGGACCAGCATGCGCAGCGTAGGACGTCCACCTACAAGATGGACAGTCATCTTGATAAAGGTCGCCGGAAATTCTGGATGCAGGTCGCTTCCAACAGGTACTTATGGTAGTCTAAAGGGGCCTATGTTCAGCAGTGGGACGTTTAATGGCTGAAATGATGAACATTTAAAAAACGTCGCCGAATGCCGAATTTGTCCTCGCATCGTCGCCACGTCCCTGAACTACAAGGGAAAGGGAATGCTTAACTGCAAGCACTCTTTGATGTAGGAGCCTTTTCTTTGTATTCCGTAATGGAGTCACGCGCAGAGTTAAATGTCTCGATTACGGAACTGATCGTGTTACGTTCCGTATCGAGTCATATCGATTCTTTGTTGCTTTTGAAGTTTGGGCATAGACAAAGGAGTTGGTGCCTGTGCTGTGATTTTTCTTTTCCTTGTGATGTTATTTGCGCTTGTTAAAAATTGTGTGTTACTTGTGTTCGTGTGTCGGTGAGTATATACAATACAATATCATTAAGGTAAATGTACCAATGCTCGACGAATCAACGCTCAGTAGACGACACCCATCTGTCACCTGTCTTACTATGACATAAGATTGCAAGTGACGTGTATTGGGTCAGTCTCGAGCATTGGTACATTTACCTTATGCCCTGTACAAACCAATCATGTCACGCGAGAGCTCGACTCAAACCACCTGTCACTGACACATTGTTAACATTACTACCATAGACAAGTTTTTTTTTCATCAAACTAGTGGTTATGGATAGCAGTTATGTAACAAATACGATATGTGCGTAGAATTTCCCGTATGATGTCGGGAGAGAATAACACCTTTCCATTTCTTCCGTGGATGTCGGATAGACTATGTGAGTGCGTTCAGGTGACGAGCTAGCAACTTGTCTCTGTTACACCTCTTCCATCGGTTAAACCTAAAATTATGCTAGAAGTGGCTGCGAAGCCTAAAACAGTCACGTTACGTTTCGTATGCTTTGCCTATCCCATTGTTGTTTTTTATTACTTCAAGTATCCAATTAAACGACATTACTTCGTTCAATCAAGTAACTTACGATCCACTCGACACCTCGTCCACTCCAAATGCGCGACATGAGGGGGAAAGAAAAAAAATGCAAAAACCTTTCGAACCATAAATCAGGAGGTAGCGACGGCAAAAAAATCAATGATACAGTGGGAGACATAACATGCGCACGCCAGTCGCATGTTAATAAGCCGTGATTGATTAGGTAGCGTCAGCAGCCGGTGCGGGAACTTATTTTATGGTAGGTAGAGTTTTGTGTATGTGCTTAATAGGTTACTTTGGCACGTGGTTGGTGTCTGTTTATTTGAAAATGGTTTTTTTTAAGAGGCTGAATCTGATCTGTATGAGCATCAAACTTTCTTAAATAAAGTTCTGTCGCCGTAACCATATTTAGTTGCGTCGTACGACTTTCACGGAAGAAACGGAGAGTTGTTATTCTAAAGCCGACATAACACGGTTTTTTTTAGATGATAAATTGTATGTCTTAATATATGGATGAACAGATCACGGTCAATGATGAGGAAGAAATACAAAGAATTACTCTCTAATTTGAAACTGGCAAAAGCACGATATAATAAAGAATAGCAAACAAGGAATTTTCAATGCGCCTTTACATGTAAATTTTCAAAATTTCCATCCAATTCCAGTTCGACAATTTAACACGTAAACCTATAATGGTCTAAACAAAAACACGTAACTGTAATTTTTTACGAAGCGAAATCCGAACAGCCGCTGGCGGCGCGTACTTAGAGAGCCTGTATTCGAAGCAACCCGAGTGATATTACTGACGAGAGAGAATTACTTATTACTTATTATTTTCTTGCTTTTGTCTATGTAGCGTTTTGTGTGCTCTGCTTACCCCAATTGGGAATACAGACGTGATGTTATGTGTGTATGTTTGAGTACGAGGTTTGCGCTAAAATTGACACAGCGCAAAAACGTCAAAATGTCCGCATTATCACTTAGTAAGCCTCGAATAAGCTTTACCTATCCGCCCAAATTAGCTGGTGATATAATTTGTTTAGAATTCATGTTAAACCCGTCGGCGGACAAAGCGGCGCATGCTGGGCACGCGCAGGCGGATCCCGAAGGCCGCCATTTTGGAAAAGTTTGGGAAGCGCGGGCGGGTAATTGGAGTTCAAGGGTGCACAGTTTGAGAAACACGTGTGAAATGTTGATAATGTAAGAAAGATTTGGCTTGACATCTACAGTTGTCATTGAAGAGAAACAGACTTATTTTTTAAACTGGGATACTAAAATAATGTTGTTGGTGTGGACTGTTTTTTACATACATACCTACATACAATTACGCCTGTGTTCCCAAATGAGGTAGGCAGAGCACACAAAACTTGACATAGACAAAACCATGACTATTTCACGCTTTGCAGGCACTTTCAGCATAATTTTAGGTTTGAAAACAGATGGAAAAGGTAGTATACTTAGCTAATAACGACAAGTTGCTAGCCTGTTGCCTATATCACACCTAAACCTTACCTTAGTCGCCTCTTACGACATCCACGGACGAAACAGAAAAGTGTTTTTCTATCCCGACACCAAGCAGAAAAATCTCATGCAATTTCAATAATTCTGAAACTTGCGCTCTCAAATATCATTTTGATTGAACCTATTGAATATAATTTTCACAGACACAGTCGGGGGTCAAACATAGTACAAGTAAAAGTAAGCCCGGAGCGGTCAGGGCTGCCGCTGACACCTGTCAGCTGCGTCCAACTTCGCAAGGTGACAGCCCTCGACGGCCGAGCCGTAAACAAAAACAAGTTCAATTGTACTTGTGTTGCTATCGAGAAAATGAATTGTATTATACTGTAAACTAAGGCCAACCAGACGAGATAAAGAATGTAAACAAAGTTTCAGAGGTTGACGCCATAACTGCATACGAGTGATAAGGATAGAGATAATAATCTGACTACCGCCACGTAACTCAGTAACGGTACCATTGTTTATGTTTATTATCTCGTCTGGTTGGCCTTAGTTTAGCTAGTTTTCAAGAGGTATCTAATGCAAATTCAAGTGTCTGATATGTCCATACTACGCGCATTTCCAAATAGGGTAGGCAGAACAAGTAAGGTTACATAAACGAAACCATGACTAATAATTTTTAACCGACTTCAAAAAAAGGAGGAGGTTCTCAATTCGACCTAATTTTTTTTTGTGTGTATGTTATGTTACTCCGGTTACTCGATATCTCGGAGACCCTTGGACCGATTTTCAAATTTTTTTTTAAATCGAAATTGGTCCCATTGGCACGAAACCAGGATCTGATGATGGAATCTTGAAGAAATCGAGGGAACTCTTCAAATTTTATATGGAGATGTACGGCGTTTTTGGTAATTTGTTAATGAAGTCAAGATTTTACATTCAGTAAACAGAATACTTTTAAAATATTACTAATTTGAAGTCAGGTCAGGTCAAGAGTACCCGAAATCGACGAGCATGTATGAAGAGACTAATGAATGTGGATGAAGCAAAAGAGATTATGTCAGGATCGTAGCAAGTGGAACAAAGTGGTCTCTGCCTACCCCTGTGGGAAAGAGGCGTGACGGTATGTATGTATGTATGTATGTAATTTGAAGTCAGTTTTTTTTTGTTTAAAATTATTAGGTTATCTATATAAGAGATATAATAATGACAAGTTGCTAGCTTGTCGCTTAAAATATATCTTAGCTTATTTACTTAGCCGCCTTTAGTAAAATGGAGAAGTTTTATTCTGAACACATCACGCGGCACGGCGACATGTTGAGATTTTCTGAGTTCAGAATTTTTAAGTCCGAATGTGCTAACATTGCGGAGAATAATAATGATACCTACCTAACACTGAAAATCTAATGCATATAATATTATATTATTGTGTGTGTGATCTGAGTGATCTGACACAATGACACAATGACACAATGTTGCCAAACTAATCCAATCCACAGATAGCAGGTTGGACGCATTTGTAGTTGAATGTTGAAAATATTCTGGCTGATAATAAAGGCACCTTATACAAAAAAGAAAACAAGATTCAAAAATAGAACCGCGTATTTTCAGCGCGGCACCTAACCGCATTAAATCCCGCGATTCGCAAAAGTCGATAAAATCAAATCACGAACTCTAATCTTGCGCCCGAATCGGGTAATTCTCTCAAATTTTCCAGTCTTCTCGAACTTTCTGGGAGTGTTCGGCAATTAGGGACTTTAGCGATCCGAACGATCAGATTTAGGGAGGAAAGAATTTTCTGATTTTGAATTGGCGATGTGAATTATGTACGGTGTGCGGGTTTGTAGTTCAATGCTGGATGTATTTATGTCGACTTCCCCGTTCTTTATGTTGCATTTTATGTATTGCTTGGCTTTTGAATTGACAATAACGTAGGCGGAATAGAATCAGTAGTGGGAAGCCTGTGTGCGACAAAATACGATCATTATTTTCCAGCTGAAACATTAATACTTTTTGATAAAATTTCTACACGTACAATTCGTTGTTATGACAGGTAACTGTAATTTGTTTAAGCTTGTAATGTGACTTAAAATTATGAAATAACAGCAATCAAAACGTCTAACGACATGCTTACTTATATTCTCTCGTTTCAAGTCGTGCTCATAAGTACGGACTTTTATCAGTTTGACAGTGGTAAAAATACCCCGCAAAATAAAGTAGCTGATTTAAATACGCTATACATCTTTCCAGAACGCGCGTCTGCAGAACATCGCGGGCTTGTAAAGCGTCCGTTATGAAAATAAAATTATACGCAGTCGACGGAATCGAGTCAATTACATCGCGAAAGGCGCAATACAGACCTCATTACACAGAATATATCCCGGGCGAAATTCCCGTCCCATTTCGCGCCGTACGCCACTTTTAAAGGCACGCACTTCACGTTTATGTCTCTTTTTATACTTTTAATCTACGAATTTAATATGACGCACATAAAAAATGCGCGCGAAAAAAGAGGTGGCGTATCCAAAATTACGGTCGCTAT
Organism: Adoxophyes honmai; assembly: GCA_005406045.1. NCBI lineage: Eukaryota > Metazoa > Arthropoda > Insecta > Lepidoptera > Tortricidae > Adoxophyes > Adoxophyes honmai. The sequence goes on along the minus strand of BHDV01070050.1, from coordinate 22,657 downwards.
TTAATTTCAAAATTCAAACGGAGAACGCTCATTTAAATTTTGAATGTCGAACGCCTCCGCACACGGATATCAATTCTAGTGGGAGCTCACGTGCGATTACAGGCTTTACAATGTTGGAGTAGGTCATATTTTTGCGGTTTACGGTTGAAGTTTAACGTTTTATTCACGGTGGTGCGTCGGCCGTCAAGCGACTGTCATCGTCGTGCACCTGGCCAGTTAAGTGTGGTCTTTAGACAAGGGTGTGGGGTAGGTGTACCGGGGTCACGCTGGGATGGCGGCAGTGGATTATAATTTTTGATCCTGGCGGTGTACTGCACCATATACGGGGCTCATTAGGTCTTGATCTCGGGCTTAACGAGGCGCGCCTAATTGCGGGCAGACTCGGCTCCGCAAAAATGGAGGCGGCAAGAATGTATTACGGTAATTTGAAATTTATGTTTCACACTCTTTTAAACTTTTTTAGGTTTGAAAATGTGAAAATTGAGTTCAGTCCGCAGGGGGTTGCGCTGAAAAATTGCTTTATGAAAATTGTTAACGTTTAATGTGAACAAATCGTACGGTTAAGCCGACGCTGCAGCGCGGCAAGGATTTTGCTGAAATTATGGGATTGGATGTGGGTTTAATTAGCAGTGCAGCTTTATTATCCTGTTTTTTTTTATCTGAAAGGACGTTCCGTGACCAAATTGGGAACGGTTTGCAAACATGTCAGATCCAACAAACTCAGAAATGACGAGCATGACATGACATGCTACGAAAAAAATTTATGACGACCTCAATAGTTATTTGGCTCTCCTGTAAAGTTGCAAATTTGTTGCCGTCTTCGACATTGTATGAAAAGATTGATAAATGTGGAAGATGTGAAAGAAGTTATATCAGGATTGTAGCGAGTGGAATAGTTAGTATGTGCCTCCCATAGACATTTGAAATAAGTATACCTAATGAAATTTTCAAAATGAAATCAAAAATATCTATCTATCTTTAACAAATACATTTTACGTAAAGCGTTTCTTACTTATAAAAATAAACATGGTCAAAGAGAACTAGCACAATTATAATAAATGTCTTCCCTTCTGACGCAAACAATTGGTAACACAATACTCAGAGAATCCGTCAAAATTTTCAAACACAACAAACAATCGGTTCAAAACACCAAGTCGAAACAAAATGTGATCATACAAAAATACCCAATAAACCTGTACGTATTGGAAACAGAAAATTACGACTTGCCGGCTCATTGGCGGCGCGGGCCCGGATTTATGAACTAGTTCCACCCCGTGAATCCACTCGGGTCGCTAAAAAGTTATTGTACAGTATTTCTTAGTGCTCGGTGATCATCGGCTATCATCGGGACTTTGAATTTACTCTGACATTTACAAACGTTTGTACATACATACATACACACATACATACAGTTACGCCTCTTTCCCACAGGGTAGGCAGAGACCACTTTTTTCCACTTGCTACGATCCTGACATACTTCTTTTGCTTCATCCACATTCATTAGTCTCTTCTCTTCATACATGCTCGTCGATTTCGGGTACTTTTGACCTGACCTGTTTCTGAATCTTCTTTCATCCATCCTCCCTATTTCACCATACCAGCTAAGCAAACTGTTGTAATACTTATTATACCTAACGGTATAGATTCCATAATGTCATTTCATAAACGTCACACCGCCCTCGTTTACAAATCCTCACTATTTCATTGCCAGCCAGGTGAAAATTTCCCCGGCGAATTTCCTATTCTTTTCCTTAAAACGAATGTAGGTTCTTAATTAAGTTGTAAAAACTAAGTGCTTAGCTCTACTCGGAGTAGTTTTATCTAATTTTGAGCTGGTCCGTTACCTGAGAATATTCAGAAAGAGTCCATTTTATGCGTCGAGCTGCAGTGAATAAAGTAAGAAACTTTAACCGTTTAAAAATATATTCGTATGAAGTTTTATGTCTACTAATATTGTAAATGCGAAAGTCTCTTTCTACCTGTCTCTTTCTTCAATCGAGTAAGGAAACACTTTACATGCAGTAAGTCTAGTGTGTTCAAAACGATCACGCAGTCGATAACGATTTCGTTTGCGAGTTATCGCAAAATTGTATGGAAACTGAGATAGGGCCGCCAGCGGAACGTTCGCATTCGCACACATGCCGCGGTCGACACGTCTCCATACAATTCCGCGTTAATTGGCACACGAAATCGTTATCGACTTCATGATCGTTTTGAACACACTAGACGTACAGGATGTCCCAAAAATAGTGTCAAGCTAAAGTCCAGAGATAGACCAATAATGAGCGAGTTTAGAAGCCGTTTATTTTATAGTTCTCAATGCTGAATAGAGAGCGAGGCAAAATAGTTCGTCTAGCAATTAGGTACTAGCCTCGGCTTAGACAGCTAAGAGGACCTATTCCATAATCTTTGCAAAGTTTGGGAACTTTTTTAGTTGGTATAATGAAATCGTCTGATTGGATAACTGTTACGTATTATGATTGTACTGTGTTTAAACTATAACACGGTCGCAGCTTTTGTGTGTGAAACTTGTAGCGATTATTAAGGTTGGTTATTTCTCTGGAAAAATTGATTAGAATGTTCAAAGTTGTATTTTTCGTAGCTACAATTAGTAATTTTTGTCATGCGCTCAGTTTATAAGATAAAAACTGACTCTCAAAGTCCCACAAAAGCTACTTTCCCAACACATCATCTCATGGTTTTGTCTATGTCGAATGGTAATCCAACATAGCGCTAACTAAGTTTCAAAGATCAGAGAACACAACTTCCAACTATCTATCTGCCTGGAGAGAGATGGTCACTCTATTGGGGTTGTAGCGAAACTGGTGCCACCTATCCTTTAGTAGTAGAACTTCTTCCACATACGTCATCAACTGTCAAAGTGGTCTAGTTCTCGCTAACGAAGTTTCGATGATCGGTTGCATAAATACAACTTCCAACTTTCTCTCTGTGGACTTCAGTCTTCAGGCACATCTGCCTGGAGAGAGTGTCTAGGTCTAGTCACTAGACTCTAGTGTAACCAAAACGATCATAGATTCGATAACGATTTCTTTTGCGAATTCACGCGAAGTTGTATGGCGACGTGTCGACCCCGAAGTTGTACAAACGTGCCGCTTGGAGGCGCTGTCTCAGTTCCCATACAATTTCTCGTTAATTCTGCAACAAAATCGTTATCATTTCAAGACCGTTTTGATTACACTAAACACTCACATCTCTCTATCGGAGTCTTTCCCACACGATGTTATCAATTCCGATTCTTTTTCAACGTATATGAATCGGAAAATCGGAACTGGTGCTCCGTTAGCATCTATTCATGCCCCGTCAACTTACTACAAAACGCAACTCCGTTTTACTCGCAGCCATTTTAATAAAGACTTGGACAGTAACTTTAACAGTAGGTTCATTAGTTGCCGCGGAGTTCGGAACTCATCTTTCAATTTCGCATAAACTTGGGGTTCTTTCAATCGTTTTTAAGTTTATACGAAGATTGTTTGAGTTTGACAGGGTTTTTTGAAGGAATTCATATTGAATTGGGAATATTGACTATCGCCGATGGTGTTTAAATTTTAGAAACGGGGCTGATTTTATTTTAAATGCTCCCGTATCTTCAATGGCAATCCAAAAGAGGTTTTATTACATACATACAGCATGCATGTCGTCCCAAATGGAGTAGGCAGAGCAAATGAACCGTTACATGGTAAAACTATGACAATTCCAAGCTACGTAGCCACTTTTACCATTTTTTATATAAAGTTAGTTAATTGGTACAAAAGCGACAGGATGCTAGTCTGTAATGCATACCTAAACTTATTTGACCTTAGTCGCGCCTTACGACATACACGGAAGAAATGGAGAGGTGTAATTCTAACTAAGCCCAACACCGGTTATAATATTACATGCATATAGTACACAATCACGCGCCTATGTTCCCAAATGGGGTAAGTGTACACGAAACGTGACATAGACTAAACCATGATTATGACTACTTCACGCTTTACAGCCACTTCTTGCATAATTTTTGATTTCAAAATAGATGAGAAAGGTAGTACTATAGTGACAGGTTGCTAGCCTGTAACCTGCATACCTAAACCTATTTCCTCAGTCGCCTCTTACAACAATATTAGCGTGATAAAACGAACCACCACCTTTCAAAAAACCCGCCAATAAAAGGCCTCAAATCGCAGAAAAGATCTTGGCAAAGAGGACAATTTTACAGTCCGTTATACTTGGAAACAAAAGGCGGTAGCAAAAGGTACCCTTTCAGGCAATACCCCGCTTTGTCCCAAAGGTCGGTGCCAACCTGACGGTATGTAAAAACTTTGCGAAATTAAAAGACTACGCAATGCCGCCAACCGTAGTAAAAGTAGGAGGACATTTAAGGTTTTTAATTAAAGGAGACTCGGGTTGAGACCCATTAATCCGATGTTTACCGGCTAAATTAACGTGGGATTGCGAAGTACAAATTTATTAAAGAAAAACTGAAGCCCTGAGCGTTTTGCGTGTGATTCTGCATTGCGCTTTCGAATGCTTACTACATACGGACATAAAGTCACGTCTGTATTCTCAAATAGAGTAGGCAGGGCACGGGAAACTTTACATTTGAAGAACCAAGGCAATTTTACAACTCGTGGCTACTTATAACAACGTTTCAAAGCTAGATAAAGAGGTATATTAGTGACAAATTGCTGGCCTGTCGCTTAAAACATACCTTAACATGTTTTCCTTAGTAGCCTCTTTAAATATCCACGGTAGATTTGAAAATGTTTCTAAATTCTAAGCCCGACAACTCAAGAACCGATAAACATACCATCACTTAACATAATCATAAATTGATAATGCCTTGAAACACCTGACAAGTTCGAGTTGGATTCGGTTCTATTCAAATACTAGATACAATGATTTCAATACTTACAATTGTATGATTTCAGATGTTTCATATATTTACTGTACAGTTTTGTATTAAGAGTCAAATTAAAGTTCAAAAATTACACACAGTACTGGGTCAAAAATTAGCCACCCCAGTTTGAAGGAAAAATCCCGTAGTGATCCATTTTTCCTCTGGTTTTGTTTTTAGTTACGGATTCTGTATTGAAACATAAAAATAGACAGCTTTTAGAAGGGACTTGTTTACTTAGATTTCCGCCAAATCCTAGTACCACGGCAAATGAATTCATGAGATCGACCTCCATTAGGTACAAAATGTAAACAATCGCTAACGAATTCTATTACAGAAGCGTAATAAGCCCCATAGTCGGATTTGCCATTGAAATCCTTTGTTTTCGTCAACTGGGTATGAATCGTGAATGAATAATCCTGAAATCCGGTAAAAATCCCCTGTAAATAAATGGGCAGAATATAATGGCGATCGCGCATCATTCGGGCACGCGTCATGGTTGGATTCTGCGTGTTAAACATAACATCACATTTGTATGGGGCACATAAATAATTTCACAGAAACTTCACACTGATGTCAGACTTAAACTTAAGTACATTTTAACACGAAATTTCTGAAGACTCACGTAACCCGTTTGGTAACTGGTTTAGTTACACCTCTCCATTTCTTCCGGGGATATCCTATAAGGCGATAAAAAACGTGACGGAGCTACCAACTTGCCACTATCACCTCTTAAGTTAATACCTAATACCTATGCGAAGGTGGCTACGAAAAGTGAAACTGTCTGGGTTTTGACTACGTAGCGTTTCGTAAGCTCTGCTATACATGATCACATTAAAAATCACGCCTTTATCCTTACTAATATTATAAGTCAGAAAGTGAGTTTGTTTGTTTGTTTGTTTGTTTGTTTGTTTGTTTGTTCCGCTTTCACGCCGTAACTACTGAACTGATTGCTTTGAAATTTTGTAGACGTAAAGATAGAAGTCCGGATTAAATAATAGGCTACTTTTTATCCCGGAAAAATTGATGTTCCCGAGGGAAAACAAAAATATAGATTACATGATAGATCGATGTCGATCGATGATAGATCGATATCCATCGATGACCGATCGATAGATGATAGATCGATGGCGGTGTGTGTCATTTGAAACGAGAAGTTTTCTTATAGTTGTGCTTTATACCGCAATATAACCGAGTTCCACGCGGGCGAAGCCGCGGGCGGAAAGCTAGTTCTCAATATTCCACTCCAGTACTTTGAGTATTTGTAGTGAAGTAAATCAATTTATTATCTGCACAATATTCTTCAGGTTATCATAGTTTTTTCCTAGCCGGTCGCCTAAAATATACCTTAACCTAATTCCAAAGTCGCCTTACGACATCCACGGAACAAATGTAGAGCTTTTATTCCAAATCGTACACACAGCAAAGTATTAAATAGTAATATAAAAACGTTCCCGTGTATCCCGTGTGGTGCCGGGTTAGAATAGCACCTCCCCCTTTCTTCCCGTGGGTGTCGTAAGAGTCGGCTCTGGGAAAGGGTTAGTGTATTGTGGTCGATGGGCTAGCAACCTGTCACTGCAGTACCTATCACGTTTGATCATCTGGTTGCTCTGAAATCGCTAAACGTGGCACTGGATTTTTGAATTCATGTGCTCTGCGTACCCCTCTCGGGAATACAGGCGTGAGGATACGTATATATGTATGTATAAAAACGTTGTCAGAGGGACGTGCATTTTTTTTTAGTATCTTTTGGTTGTATGAACTCGATGTCTTCAACTTTACGGCTCATTTCTACTCATCAACGCCATCTATCATACGAACTTTCTAAACCCGAAGCCACAAGGAACAAAAAAAGTTAAGCCTACATTACTTGTTAAACCAGCCAAGCCTACTATCTCGCCGTCGATGCCTGAAGCGAGTCCTACAGAGTTTACACCAAGTCGGCACGGCGGTAAGTCAAACACTTTTTACTTTTACAGTTCTTTGCACTTTGCGCGTGTTTACACTGTTGCTAGGGCAGCCTGTGCACTAAAAAATACTGCTTTTACTAGCTACCACCGTCTTACCCGCTATTCCTGCCGCAAAGCGACATGCGTGCAGCTTTGTGTTCCAGTATGAAGAGTAAACCGTAAACCATCGGGTTGGATGCATATGCATGTTATAATTCTTTCCATGTGATACATTTTACATGTCGAAGATTCGGGTAGGACACAATTTTGAAGTACTTCATCAGAATTAACTTTTGACTGTTATTGATTTGAAGAGCCTTATGTAAGGTTAGTATAAGTGAAAAACTTAAATTAGTCACCAGTTGTATATAGCTGTGTACAGTTTGCAAGGAACGACGTAAAAAATACGAAGACCATTACTTGATATTGACAACTATTTATGTCTTATCGTGACCGTCGTGTCAATCATAAGTGGAAAGGAATAATCAAACTTAAAAGATAAGCAAAATACTGAGTTTGCAAACCATACAATACATTACAATTTTTAAAAATAGATTATCTGTTCTCACACATTACTCACGCATACAACAGCTTTTTCAGCTCTATCAAGTTAGTTCTAACATAAATAAATAAACATTTTGGTGGTATACAATTAATATTAATGATCTAATTGAATACAGAATATTTTAACATTATATAAAGCTATGTATAACATAGACAGAGGATATTGCTAATTTGAAGTCGGTGTTTTTATTATTTTGTACATTAAAGTGTTTACTCTTCACTTTCTACAGGATTTACTTGACTTGCAAAGTGAATGGGCGGGCCTCCCTGCGCCCTGTATTTATGTTAAGCGCGTAGTTTAATTTGCTCCTAATTACTTTCGCGATTAATCTCGGTACCTCGCCCTTTTTTATTTCCAATTTGTTTTTAAACACCTTTTAAGTTATTTCAGCTTAAGCACTTCAAGCCAAATTGATGGTAATGCTAAGTACTAGGTAAGATTTGCATTTTAGATTCTTGTTACCTGTAGAGAATTTAGGATTTATTGGGGGTAGTTTTCAATATAATGTTAGTTCCTTGAAATTGGCGTTTTGTATGAACATTTCAATACTAAGTGTTTCGTGTGGTGTAGGATTTAGAATATCACCTCTCCATTTCTTCCGTGGATGTCGTAAGAGGTGACTAAGGATATAGGTTAAGATATATTTTAGGCGACGGGCTAGCAACCTGTCACTATTGCACTTGCCACCTCAACACGTTCGCGTCCGGCAGCGTTTTACTGAGCCCTTAAGCTATGTCGGGCGAAATTATCGTGGTCAGGAGTACGAACAACATGGTCACAGATATGTGTCACTGGCATAGGAGCACAGATTACTAAATATAGAAGTAAGAATTTTTTGGTCACATACGTTGTGTCACCAGGCGCGAACGTGTTAAAACTAAAAAAATATGCTAGAAATAGTCATCGTTTTATTTACATAATGTAGCGCGTGATTATGTATGGTATGTATCTACATACACACCGTTATTTTGTAATTGTAACCCATAAGGAAATACGAACTCAAAATCCGTTTCCCTCATATTTCATTCATACTAACCCCGCCGTATTTACTTACAGAACCTAACCCTCTCACTTAGAACATCTCAACTTGTTATTTCCTAAGTCGAGTCGGAGATCATACGGAGCGTAGCACCGTAGCACTGGAGCGTAGCTCGTAGACGTCTCGTAGCACCGTAGCAAACTAACGATGCTTGCCGTTGCAATGTACCTCTCGTAGATGCCAATTTATAGTGAAGTGAAATTGAATTGACGTTATTCGGAATGGGGTATTTTATCTCGTCGAGTTTCGGTTTGAATAGTCGAGGGAAATAATTAAATAAATGCTCCGCCAGTTAGTTCGGTTATTAAACTCTTTATTATAAGTGCTTAACTGTGCTTACTAGGTAATTATTTATGTGACTGGTGCATACTAAAAGGCATATAGGAGTGTGGTTAATGAAATGAGCCTCTAAAGGCGAATTTCGTAAAGACACACGAGTTTTTATGTGACAGGTGCATAATAAAGGGCATTAACGAGTATGGTTGATGAAATGAGTCTGTAAAGGCGAATTTCATGATGAATCACGAGTATTTTACGGTCATTCTCCAGACGTACATTTTTCATGTCCTCGCTCTTTAAAATTATAAAATTACAGATATTAGTATACCTTGTATTTTTAGATCGTAAAAGATATCTGTATTGAGCTGTACATGCTTTTTCAAGTACATAATATAAAACTCTTCTGGGAGAAAAAAATACTTAATACCCCATTCTCCTAATTTCCGCGTCGCGTCCTACTACCGAAACTGCTTACATTTCAATTTCTCCTGATGATATAGTTAAAGAAAAAACAATGTAAGCAAGTTTATTTCACATAAGAATGTATGTTTTCATTGCCAAAAAAAAATCTAATAGATACAGTAATATACCACTAAGATATCAATTGTAATCACTTTGTCTCGAAACGTATCCTAATTTCCGCGACGCTTTCTTTTTTCATCGCACAAGTCTTCTGAATGTAGGCACGAATGTCGCTACCACATTTCGGTAAAGCCGTCAGTCGTGCCCAAAGCCACGTGCAAAGACAGTTGTGTTAGGTGCATCGGGCCGCGAGTTATCAACGTAATTATCTAATTACCGCGTTGTGGTTCACGAAATTTCTAATTACCAAGTTCACTTTTTTAAAATCAACCAGCAACTTAATTTCTCTGAGAGTTGGAGAACACATTAAAGTTCGCAATATTTAATAGGTAACAGATTCTGGAGATTATTGCTTGTATCTATAAAAAGTTATTTTTTGTTTTTTAAGAATCCCTAATTTCCACGTCTAATTCACGCGTCAAAAGTGAGCGCGGTAATTAGAATAGGTAGTAAATTATACTGATAAGTATGTTTATATCCGTACTACTTGTTGTTTTTCTGTTATGTTATTCTATGTAATTGTTTTATGTGCAATAAAGAGTCATACAATACAGTATACAATACTAATACACATATGTGAAAGTGTGTTTGTTTGTTTGTTTGTCCGTCTTTCACGGCTAAACGGAGCGATGAATTGACGTGATTTTTTTAGGTAGAGATAGTTTAGGGCATGGAGAGTGACATAGGCTACTTTTTGTCTCTTCAAAACCCCCCATTTCCCTAAAGTGAGGGGTGGAAGTTAGTGGAGAATTCCGCAATTTTCAATGTAGGAAGCTATAAATTGGTATGTGTGCTATCTCTTCAGTGCTACCCCGAATTTAACGCGAGCGGAGCAGCGGGCAAAAGCTAGTTCATAGAATAATATGTAAACTACTATAGAACCAACTGATTCCTGACCCACCGCAAAACGTTGTCACTATAAACGTCATAAACATTTCCTTTGTCAAGCAACGCAATGTCACTATGACGTTCACTGTGAATAGGTTCTATGGTGGGTCAGAAATCAATTGGTTCGATGGTACATGTATGTGTATAGACGTAACATATTATTATCTACTTATCCTGTGTGGTGTCGGGATAGAATTACACTCTTTCATTTCTTCCGCGGATGCTGTAAGAGGTGACTTAGGAAATAGGTTTAGGTATGCTTTAGGCGACAGGCTAGCAACCTGTCACTTTTACACTATCTCTTTCATCTGTTTTCAAACCTAAAATTAAGCTAGAAGTGACTGAGATATGTGAAATAGCCATAATCAATTAATCACTACATACATACATACACACAATTAAGCCTGTGTTCCCAAACGGAGTTGGCAGAGCACACGGAACATGAAACGGTCAAAACAATGATTATGACTATATGACGTTTCTCAGCCACTTCTAGCATAGGTTTAGGTTCGCAAAGATGGAAGAGGTGGAATAGTGACAGGTCCAAATTATTTCTTAGCGCCCTTTTTAACCGACTTCAAAAAAAGGAGGAGGTTCTCAATTCGTCGGGATATTTCTTTTTTTTTTTTTTTATGTGTGTTCGCTGATTACTCGAAGACGCCTGGACCGATTTGGATTTTTTTTTTGTTTGAAAGGGTATAGTTTCCAGGTGGTCTCATTGCCAGCATATCTTGATCTGGTGATGGAATATGAGGGAAATCGAGGGCAACCCTCAAATTTTATTGGCACAGGTAATGATTTTAGTACATTTTTCAAAGCTACACCAGTATTTACGTCTGACAGTAAAAAAAATATGACTGAGCTGATGATGGAAGGTCAACTCCTTAATTCTTATTAGGAGTTAAAGGATAGTTCTTTCAATACTGAATGCACCTGCAGACTGGAAATTATAATTTCAGTAATTAGTGAGGCCTGCTGGTGATGGAAGGTCACCCTCATTATTAAACAAATGCTTTCAGTATAGCCCAAATTTGAAGTCGGTTTTTTTTGTTTAAAATTATTGTGATTCAAGCATCCAACAAAAGTAAAATATTCTATTTAGCACATCGCATTTCTAATTCACGCGTCGTGTAAAAGTATAAAATTCTAATTACCGCGGCGTTTTTCTAATTACCGCGTCGTTTTTCTAATTACCGCGTCATGTAAATTTTCAATCGTTTATAACTGATTAACCGTTAGTAATTACAAAGTGCCCCATAAGCGTCTAAGTTTCAATGATCGTCAAGTTACAATATCTGAAATAAAATTCATTGAAAAGTGAGTAGAAAAAAAGCGACGCGGTAATTAGAAGTCTGGAGAATGACCGTTTAATGCCTAATTATGTACAATCCCCTAATAACTTCATTTATGTATTGAAATTATTTTGAAAAATATCCTCATATTCAGCCTCCACTCTCATTCATAAGAACTTTAAAAGTACACTGGACATGGATACAAAAAGTGAAATAAATCGTCATGGTTTTATCTAAGTAAGTTTTTCGTGTGGTGTCATAATTAGAATAACATCCCTCCATTTCTTCCATAGATGTCTTAAGAAGCGACTAAGGAAAAAGGTTTAGGTATGTAGGCGACAGGCTAGCAACCGATCACTATTATACCTACATACATACATACATATCTCACGCCCGTATTCCCAAGAGGGGTAGGCAGAGTACATGAATTCAAAAATCCAGTGCCATGTTTAGAAATTTCAGGGTATCATTTTCAGCTATTATACCTGCTAACTCAAAACCTAAAAAATATTAGAAGTGGCCACGGTTTTGTTTATGTAGCGTTTTGTGTGCTCTGCCTCCATCTGCGAATACAGGTGATGTCTAACTATATGTATGTATGCTCACAAGCTATAGTTCCACACACTATCGACCGTCAGCGCATCTATTCATCACGGCCAAGTTTTCCCTCACAATTCATCAACTGCCCGTTCGGTTATGAAATACAAATTAATTAACACGGACTCACTCGTTACGGGCTTTGCGAGGGGGCGACACGACGCCGTCACGATGGCGACACGACACCGTTGCGATTGCGACACGATCGGAACCCCAAGGCCGGCCACATACATTCGGAATTTTTCCGTTCGGAATCCCGAATCGGACTTTCCGAACGCAGTCAATCCATACAAAATCAATGGACCGCCACACACACTCGGCAAAATTCCGTGCGGAATTCCGAACGGAAAGCTTCCGAATGTGTGTGGCGGTCCATAGATTTTGTATGGATGGACTGCGTTCGATTTTCCGATTCGGGATTCCGAACGGAAAAATTCCGAATGTATGTGGCCGGCCCAAGTGTCGTCATTGCGAACAATACAAGAGTTACTCTCGTCTGCGTTAATAGGCATCAGAGTGTTTACTGCTTAGTATAATCGAACGAAATGGTCATAAAACGATAACGTTTTCGAAATTGTATGGAAACTGAGGCAGCGCCTCCAAGCGGCGCATTTTCACAACTGCTGCGGTCGACACGGTGGTCCGAATTAAACTCTACTACAAGCTCTAGACAATGTACTACATACATTGAATTTGCCTAAACCAACAATTGGCCGTTGAACAGTATCTTATATCAATTAAAGATCGTGTAGTGTAAAAGGTTTCCTAAGTCTAGGTCCGAAGTAATCAATCTCGCAACAGAACCGGCTAAAAACAAAGGCTTACGAATCGAAGTTTTGTCAGACGCGACAAAACGACAGATCGACAAACGATATAATTTGACATGGCGTAATTGCGATTTGGTCGGAGCTGCGAAGTTGGACGTCTTGTTCTTAACTAAATTTATGGATTAGAATGCAATAACTTATGTAAAGTTCTAACTTTAGTCTGCAATATTTTTGAGATAACTGACAAAATGCTTGATAGAACGTAATTATACTTACCCTAAAGTCGGCTTTAATGATCGATTGTCCTGTAGCAACGTTAACAATTATTATTTACAGCAGTTCACTGAGTCATTTTCATTTAGTTTTAAAGAATTCGACTAAAGGCCAAAATGCAAGTTGAACACCTAGTAGAATATTAAATTTAGTTTACTATAGTAGTCGGCAATAAATTTGGCAAGATTTTATATGGTAGGGGTAAATTCAGGCATAGCTTTTACCTGGAAAAACTGAAGTGCAATGCCTAAATGAAATGCCTACCACTATACGTCTGTTTAATCACAATGTAAAAAAACTCTTCCAATAGAAAATGTTCGCTATTTCCTATTTACGCATACGAAATTACCTGGCAACTCGACTTACATTTATTTATAGATACCAATAAAACACGAAAAATAATAGTAATAGTACACCAATAAAATTCACGCCCGCCTCGCAATAGACGTGACCGCCGCGTTTTATTACAACCAGCAATAATATAAGCGATATCCATTCACCAAAATCCCATCAGCGCTACAATAAAACTTGAAAAATAGTTCACCAACAACGTTACACGTGCGTGAAACGGAATATCTCACAATTGGCGCGGCGAAAATGCTTCCCGCGCATAAATCAACTTGTCAGTGTTGCCGTTATAAATTCGCGGCTCGCCGCCGCGAAACGCACCTGCCGCTGGCAACATTACCTTGATTGCGAACGCTGCGCTGCATTTGCCTTCGGTCCACGTTTTTGAACGTACCTAGCGCGAAACAATACCAAACTAAGATGGCCGCCCTGCCCCCGCGGCGCGCGAAATCTGTAGTACTCCAGGGGGTGCATTGAAGGGAGGCGACGGGTCAAGTTGAAGTGGACGTGTGCTCCAGCCATACTTCACCGAAGTTTCTTGCTTTAGGTTCTTTATGCATAGCTCTTTGTTTCACAGTTCGTACAGTAATGACTCGGAACTTTCTTGAAATTAGACTCGCTGGGAACGCTTTTCGGCGTCGAGTCACTCAGCTTCTACTAATATAGAAGTTATGAATGCGGTGTGTATGGCTAGCTTGTAAAACTAATTTGGAAGTGTAAGTAACCTTTTATGTAGTTTTGGCGTTATTTCCTCGTTGGAGTTCGCAGTTCTGCTGACCTAGTCGGAAACTAAATTATGTTATTAACCAGTTTGGATCATGGTTGGCTGATTAGCGAGTAGTTTGTGTACTTGTAATAACATTTTCTCATACCTAAAACGATCCAAGCCATTTATGAGCAACTTTTTGTATTTACCGTGTGGTGTCGGGTTGAATAACACCTCTCCATTTCTTTCATGGATGTTGTAAGGGGCGACGCGACAACCTAGCAAACTGTCACTATTGTACCTGTAATTTAACCCAAAAAAACATGCTAGAAGTGTAGAAGTTGCTACGAAAGTAGCGTGAAACGTTAACTAGTATTTGTATTATTTTTGACACCTAAGAACCGTGAAAAAAAAATTAGACAAATTGTGTAAAATTGTGATGAAACTGGCTACGACACGTGGAATAGTCGTAGTATGGTCCATGTCACATCTCGAATGCTCTGCCTACCCCATTTAGGAAAAATAGCGTGATGTTCCCACATTTCACAGCCAGAAAGACCCTATGGGTTTTTTCCAAACTTTTGCCAGTGCATGGGAACGGCGCACATACCGTCGCATTAATCCTACGTGCAAATGTCAAATGTCAAAAGTCAAAATGTGCAACGGGCTGATTTCGTGCGCAAACTCTATTGTGTTGCCATGATAAATATTTGAATTTAGTTGTTTTAGAATAGTTACCCACATAGAGGATAGAACCTATAGAGAAACAATGTTCGCAACCCCGGTCCGCAAATAGTTTGTTGATTTCAACATACTAAACGTCACCGTCACTGTCACAGAAACTGTACAGAGCCAATAACCGTAGAGAAAAAGGCACTAGCGTTACGCGCGATCTTGGACCGGCCAATAAGAGCACAGCGATCACTTCAATTGTTTTGCGGAATAACTTCCGAACAACCAAGATGACATTAGTACTCTATAGGTTCTATCCTCAATGGTTACCCATTATAGTTTCTCATGTGTGAGTTTACAATTGAACCTCTCTGTGTTTTTTTTTTTTTAATTCATGTGCTCTGCCTACCCCTCATGGGATTGCAGGCGTGACAATAATATGTGTATGTATGTATGTTTGTATGTTTTATGCACAGAAATGCATGGCATGGCATTTTATGGCATGCTCAGAAATGTGGATGCCATAAGAGATGACAAAGTTAGGTGAAATGGCCACGAAATGTGAA
Organism: Adoxophyes honmai; assembly: GCA_005406045.1. Lineage (NCBI taxonomy): Eukaryota > Metazoa > Arthropoda > Insecta > Lepidoptera > Tortricidae > Adoxophyes > Adoxophyes honmai. Next base: position 7,240 of record BHDV01070050.1, on the reverse strand, counting down.
ATAGTCATTCATTGTGTTATCTATGGAGCGTTTTGTTGGCTCTTCCTATCCCATTTGGGATTATAGGAGTGATTTATGTACACATGTATGTATTTCTTTAGTCGTATCTAACGGCTCGCATAGAAAGACCGATGATAGCCCGACAAAACATTTGACCGCGTTTTGAGTTGCAATTTAGAGCTTTTAAATAACCACCTTTACAAGCCTGAAATGTGTCAATAAAGTACTAAGTTTATAATCTAACATTCTTTTTATATCTTCCATTTTGCATTCACAAAAGCGTCAGCTCCAGGTCCCCACCGCCACAGCTCTCTTGATATAGAATACACGTTAGATTTTATAGCACGAGCAGCGGGTTCGGTGTTCACAGTGTTCATATGTGGAGTAATGAAGACTACGTTATACTGTGTACTCTCTGCAGTAAAGTTCTGTGCCGTGTCTGTACTGACGGGTCGTGGATGTTCGAAGATTTCAACCATATTGGCATAAATGTTTTTTTTTATCATTGTTATGATGTATAACTGACGATTCCTACCCTGTTCTTTAATTTTATGCAGACTGACCAAAAAGATAATTTCTTTGCAAACGTCACTATTTTGCTGTTCAGAACGTCTAGCTAGTGTAATGAAATGGATCAAGAAACACATCGATTTCGTTTGCGTATTAACGCGAAGAATAATTGTATGGAAACTGTCGACCGTGGCAGTTGTGCAAACGTGCCGCTTGGAGGCTGTCTCAGTTTCCATACAATAGTATGCGTTTATACGCAAACGAAATCGACGCGTTTTACGACCGACTTCGTTACACTAGACGCACAGCTTGAGTATGACAACAATTTTGCATGAAACATTTTTGTTCTTCTTTTGTTCACTTTCTGCACTTTCTGGACATGCAGATACAGTAGTATCTCACAACAGAACGTACGAGTACAGTTACGAACAGGGATTGTTGAGCCACTTGCCACTGTTCGCAATTTAGACGTGTAATCAGTGACCAATGTGACTGACAGATGTTAGCTATTGGATCGGGGGGCACGGCAGTGCCCCCACCAAGTCGAGCGCAAAGCAAGCACCGCCGTACCATCCTTTACTGGAACCATTTCGCGGCATTTTCAGGCCCCTATTTGAGAACCTCTGGATAATACTTGGACGCTGAAATTTTCGTCATCTAGTGAGCTATAACCACATACTTAAAATCCAAAATTTCAAGTCTGTAGGTAATTCAGTTCCGAAGTTAAGCGAAAGCAAAATTTCGCATTTTCGACACTCACTCACTCACTCACTCACTCACTCACTCACTCACTCATGATCATCAAAATAGAACTGGTACTTCCCGTTAACTCAGAGAACTGAAATTTGGTACATGGTTAGGGATTAACGACTACATAAAGGGAAAAATGTAAAAACTAGGATAATCGAAGATCTGGAGTACCTGGTGAAAACACTAGAGCCCAACCAAACTACTATAGAGATCGACACACTTCTTTTACAAAAAATATTCAACTTGGTGGGTCGCTTCATTTGATGTCAAAAATCTGAGGTCTGAAGTATCTGATGAAGACCCTGAGCTGCTCTGGTACATAAAAAAAATCGACTGTAATTGCAAAAATCCAGCGTAGAGAGACACATCTTCTAATTTAAGGACCGCGAATGGGCAATACGAAAAACTGTTCCTACTGTACGAGATCAAAACCGGAAAAAAGAAAAGAAAGATAATTTGCAAAAATAAGTAAATGTGTAAAATAAGAAAATCTAACATAATTAATGAATATGCTCACGTTTCTACAAAAAGAAGTGAAATCCCATCAAAAACATTCTGTAAAAAATCTATCTACCCAAGTCTCGTTGAAGCTGCTTGTTTATCTCTAAAAAGTAATGAAATCTAGACATAGTTGTGCCAAGTCTAAGGTTCCTTACTGCGATTTCTTTATATAATAATAAAGTTAATGTTGTGTGACTTGGCCGTTGAACACTTTATACCAATTACCCATACCAGGCTATTATCTCGCGTAACAAACAAGGTAGTTGCAACATTACATGTTAACAAAATTGACTTGTACCCACTAACGTATAAAAAATGTTCAACGGCCAAGGCACACAACTTTAACTATAATAATAAAGAAATCGCAGTAAGGAACCTTAGACTTGGCACAACTATGTCTAGATTTCATTACTTTTTAGAGATAAACAAGCAGCTTCAACGAGACTTGGGTAGATTTTTTACAGAATGTTTTTGATGGGATTAGTATTACACAACCAAGTTACAAAATACCTAAGTGGCCCAACAATCCTGGGTCGCGATGGTACCTATTTTAAATTCGACTCCACGTTACCGACTCCACCACGCCTGGCTCCGGTTCCCAGGCTGCGTCGTCAATATCGGTTAATTTGCCGACTGTTCCGAGAGCGCTTAGACAGCTAGAAACTTCTGGAATAACCTGCACGGTATATTGCCTCAGCATTGCCTGTAAAAGCCCAAAATGTCGAAATATGGGGTCAATAGAAGGCTATGAAATGGGTTAGGCGCATGCAATTCGTTACAAGGCGAACATTATTTTTAGCAGCACTTATAAGGGCAACATTAACGCATACAAAATAAGGGTAATTTTATTGTAAAACGGGCGGACGGGAAAATTTCGATGATCGGTTGCATAAATACAACATCCAACATCTGCCTGAAGAGAGATCTCTCTATCTGAGTTTTTCTCAATAATAATATGTTTTCCATTTTATTAATCGTTTCAACTCCTTATTCGTAATAATTATGTTGTTGGCCTGCCCGTTCGTTTTGCTATTAAACTACGTACAGTTATCCCGAAACACATTGGTCTGAGACCGTTTTCTCATTCCGTGAACAAGATAGGTAATATAGTTGGGAACTAGATCTGTATCGTTTGTATTTATGTTCGATTTTCACAGCAACAACAAGTTTCATTGGTGGCTGTATGTTTTCGTTATCTAACGTGTAGTTTGTTGGTATTGCATTTAAAATAGGGGTCACTGGGAATTGGGAATTGACTAAAGTCTTCAGTAACCGACCGGAATGAGATAATAATTTTTTAGGACGTACATTAGAATTAGCAACGAGTATTTGAGGTAAGTAAGGTATTTGTATTAATTTTACTATTAAGTTGGTATTATCTTATAGTTATTACAACTAGTAGCCGTGGTAACCTCATGCAAAGAGTCGTGGGTCGAACCCCGGTCTCGCACCTCTAAATTTTCGGAATTTATGTACGGAATGTAATTTCATATTTACCACGAGCTATTCGATGAAGGAAAACATCGTTAGGAAACCGACACACAGCGACGAAGTAATTCAATGTTGTGTGTGAAGTTCCCAATCTGTACTGGGCCCGCGTGGGAACTATAGCCAATATTACAACTACGATTGAGTAAGTAAGTATTATTGTGAAGTTATGACTGTTATGAGAGCCGTAATGTAGAGATGAACTTTAGAACTACTAAAGAACTACGATGTTTCCTATTAACTTAAATCACCAACATGTTAGGATCAATTATTCTTAAAATTATACACCTCCCGCTGACAAGCATTAATTCAGTCTTTACATCGGTGGGGGCTCCAAACGCCCGACCCTCCGGTATGTCGGTATACCGATGCACGCCGCCAACCAATTACATATCACTTACAAAACACGTGCTACCCATATTCTCTGTAAGACAATACGCTTGATATCGAGAGCGCACTTTGGCGGCTCGGGGTGCTTTCGGTTCATTATTATGCCATTCCCATGCTAATGTTGAAAATGAAGTGCTTAATACGACTGTTGCCGCTCAAATTAGCTGCTAATGGAAAAGAGTTTTAAGCGTTTAAAAGTCCATAGAGTAGATACGGAATTTGAAAGACATCGTGGTTTAGCGCCATGTTGTGCATCTACTTTTTTTTATAACAAGAAAGGTAAAGGAACTAATACATGCAGTATATTCCTGTAAGTGTGTGATTGAAAGTCACATTTACATAACGATTTTTTTTATCTAGTTACACACTTGAGTAATATTTTTATTTTTTCCGGATATTTAAAAAAATTGGAAATCACTCTCCAGACCGCAATAATGCTTTATGCTGATACAATGTGCTGATAATAAATAGTGTCAAATAAGTTTTTGACATGCTTTTGAGAGTTATAATGACAGACTTTCCAAAAGGAATAGATGTTATAAAAATTCAAGAAAAAGAAGATTATAAATTTAATCTTTTGGAATGGCATTGGTGAGTAAAATGTTTACTATTTTTATCTTTTAGTTAATTGTTTCCCACTTTAAGTAGTTAACCGAGTTATTCTCAGAAAAGTAATACAAGTCTTGTTGAAACACATGGAAAGCATTTGTTGTAAGTTTTAGTAAGACCTGTTAAGAGGAAATGGAGCGGTCATATTTTGTATGGAAACGTAGTCCCCTGATTCCTCGCTGGATATTACCCGTAGAACAATGATTTTTTACATCAACAATCTAATGATAAATTAGCATGTTCCTATGTTTTCTTTTTTTTCTTTATTGAATTATTAAAGGAGATATTAACCTTCAAAAACATAAAAAATTGGTAAGTTTTTTCCGTTGTGTTCAAACCTCTAGAAACCAATTTTACCACAAATATCAAAATATAAGAACATAGAAACACAGTTATGACATTTTTTAAACATTTAATGAAAAAACATATTTAATCGGTTAAGTTTTGGAGAAGAAATCAGGGGACTACGAAACGTTGTTTTTGAATAATTTTCATAGGTATTTTCGGTCCGAGCTGTAGTTGTTCTTATCCCACTCGACGTCCTCTGGGCAGGTCACGGCGCGACAGCAATAGATTTAGCAAATACCTATTTTTCAATTCCTTCGACCGGCATATTTCCTCTTAAGAGCATTATTTGGGTAGAAATTCTAATCAACGAAGAAGCAGTTAAATCCACGGTAAGTGCTAGGTATTTCTACTATCAACAAATTATCAACTAGCTACCTAACTGTACAAGGATTTAAAATTACGTGCTCTAAAGTACTGTATTCAGGTCAACTGATGGCCAACCAAGCAATCACTATAGCTAGGATAAAATCTAAAGAAAACTAAACTTATAATTATAATGAAACAGCCACGGTTATTCTGTTCCAGATCTGCCAACCCCCCTGGTGGGTATACATGATCTTGGCTCCATGCGTCTTCTTTCTATGCCTACTCCTGAACTATATTGTGAACAGAATTAATGGTAGGTGGTTTTTAGCTAATTCAACTACAGGGTCTCTTTGGATAATTAAAGCATTCACTGCCACCGACGCATATTATGCGTGTTTGTGACTGTTGCGACCCCAGCGCCATCAATTGTCCAGTTGTAGAACTTCTTCCACAAACGTCATCAACTGTCAAAGTGTTCTATATCGCGTCAACGAAGTTTCGGAGATCGGTTGCATAAATATAACTACAACTTCCAACTTTCTATCTGTGGACTTCGGTCTGTTAAAGATTCGCAGGTATTTGAACAGAGATTGTGCTTTCGCGGCACCTGAAGAATTCGTCTTTAAAAAGTCTGAAAGTGGACAGTGAATGGGTTGAGTCCATGGGTCTATAGGCTTGACGCTTCATGGCCAAGTTCCTATTAATATCCATCTGTATTTAGTGCTCTACCGTGAATTCTGATTAGACTAACATCATTTCAAGCTAAAGGCCCAGCTACAATTTAGCGTATTTTATGCGAAGTCATCATAATCATTTGAACGACGCACAACTTCATGTTCAAAATACTAAGCTAATAGTTGACAAGATGACAATGCGAGAAAGACGCCAGGCAGGTAGCTAGGCCTTAGTCATTTGATGTCCTAAAGAGCAGGGTCAGAATAGTCTGACTGCAACATTCTTAAACATGACTAGGCATTTAAAAAGCCCTCGTCTCCCACTTTCTTTTTTTACGTTCATATCACTTTGAAACTGATGATTCTATTTGTGTATTTAGCGGCACGCATTGAAGAAAGGTACATGCAACTCTACGCAAAGGATTACACCAACAACCAAGGCACTCAATCGCAGCATGAGACAAATATGCGTATGGAAACTCCGAAACGGGCAAGGAGCTCCCCTACTTGCATGCAAACGCACTCCATTAAAGTATCGCGTATTTTGTCTGCAGAAAAACCACATAATCCTAATAAAGAATCTGAACCACTAACTCAAACCGTGGTTCCAAAACCCGATGATGTAATGTGTACGTCTGAAGTGGTTAACGTCATATCTGATCCAATATTCTTGCAGAAAACTTTAGAAAATCAGCTAGCAAAGTCTTCGAGATCCGTAGAGAAGATTGGAAGCCAGACAGATAATAGAAACGAAATTGTTTTTCCAGAGGAACAACAGAATTCTGATAAATACTTTAACTTACAAACAGAAACTGTGATTAAAAAACCCAGCGATGTAGTATCGTCGTCTAACGTGGTTAATATTGCGTCCAATCCTATTTTTTTAAGTGAACTTTACAATGTTCCTTCGAAATCTATGAACAAGCAGAATGTGATGCCTAAGCAAGAAATTCAAGACGTTGGAAATGAAATTGTTTTCGAAATGAAAAAGAAAGCTAAGGATTGCGAATCGGCGCCGGCTTTTAAGGGAATGACGAATGATCAGAACGAAAACAAATTGCGAGACTGGGTGTCGGATACAACCATTACGGTTTGTAAAAAATAAATGTACCTACGACAACACTGACTTCTGAGAATATTAATTACTTACCTACTTTTCCGCAAGGAAATCTATTGCTCTACTACGATACTTATTGCTCCTAGCAGAACAATAAATTTCCTAGCAATTTTAGCCTACCCCCAATTCTAACCTTCCAAATGTACATATTTTGCTTAGGTATGTTCATTCCCTTACAAATTCGGAAATCGGTAATTGGCATGTGTACTGGGATATAAATCGAGTATCATTCTAATTAGTCCGTTAGCTAGATAATAGAATAATATTTATGAAAACGATTTTTTGGTATACTTAGCAAATAATTAAGCATCGACAAAGGTGATATAGGTCATAAAACTTCCGGAGTGGGGGTTTGTGACGATAAATCACTTATCCTAATCCCGCCACTGCCTTTTCTCATGCGATCCTATAGGTATCGCTAAACGTGGCACTGGATTTTTGAATTCATGTGCTCTGCCTACCCCTCGTGGGAATACAGGCGTGAGAATATGTACAGTCGAGTTCATTAATATACAGGGTGCTTCATGAGGAAACCGCATAACTTCAC